>SJYT01043452.1:134533-155144 GCA_006410635.1 Cephalophus harveyi
ATCAGCCCTGGGATTTCTTTGGAAGGAATGATGCTAAAGCTGAAACTCCAGTACTTTGGCCACCTCATGCAAAGAGTTGACTCACTGGAAAAGACCCTGATGCTGGGAGGGATTGGGGGCAGGAGAAGAAGGGGACGACAGAGGATGAGATGGCTGGATGGCATCACTGACTCAATGGACATGAGTCTGAGTGAACTCGGGGAGGAGTTGGTGATGTACAGGGAGGCCTGGCGTGCTGCGATTCATGGGGTCCCAAAGAGTCGGACACGACTGAGCGACTGAACTGAACTGATGTGTCAGATATTACTGACACAAGTTATTTTATTTAATCGTTTCAATAATCCTGTGTTGTGAGGAAATTGCTCAGTTGCTCAGTTGTGTACAACTCTCTGTGACCCCAAGGACTGTAACCCACCAGGCTCCTCTATCCATGGGATTCTCCAGGCAAGAATAATGGAGTAGGATTCCATTTCTTCCTCTGAGGAATCTTCCCGACCCAGGGATGGAACCCGAGTCTCCTGTGGCTCCTACATTGGCAGGCGAATTCTTTGCCACTGAGCCACCTAGGAAACCCAGAGAAATTCTAAGAGTGTGGAAATGGAGACTCACAGAAGAAATTGGTCAAAGTGACAAAGCAGGTATAGGGCAGAGCTTAGAGGAAAGTCGCCTTGCACAGGGCTGGTATCTACTGCATTCTGACAACAATGCACTGAAAAGACATATCACCGTGTAGACCGTTTGTCACGGTTTCTTCAGTTTCCTCCTCTTGCATCCTTCTTTCCTTCTGGGCTCTGGGCGTCATCTGCTTTCATTGTTCAGGCATCCCAGTATAAAAGAAGGCGCAATTAGAGAGGTCCAAGTTAGTAGCTTGACACCTGACCACGCTCTGCTTCTAGCCAGGAGTAGGATGTGGGTGAATAAGCCACACCCTCTCTCTAGGTCTCTGTTATCTCAACAGCAAAATGTATCAATGGTTTGGTTTCCAAGATTTCCACCCCTTCTAACACTCAGCGATTAGAAAACACCAGGTTTGTGGCAGTTCCTAGGAGAGTAAATTACTTTAACAATGAGGCCATTTAGATTATCAAGGAGGTGGCCGGCTCTTGTGGAGCTAATGGTTTGCTTGATGGTCCAAGTACCTTGCTTGATGGCCCAGCTATAAGCCTGGAGTTGACTGCTTCCAGGACTGACTGCTGCAGAGATGCTGCAGTGAGAACAGCGGACACAGAAACGCCTGAGTCATACTTGTCAGGGCTCAGGCATCAGAAGCTCAGAGAGGACAAAACAACCTCCAGACTCTGACAGCACAGAGACGCCAACTCCTTCTGTGATTCTGATCTCAAAATAAACCAGATCCTGTTTCTCCTATTCATAGAAAGTCAGGGAGCAGGGTGTGTGTGTGTGTGTGTGTGTGTGTGTGTGTGTGTGTGTGTATGCAGGGGGAAAAATACCCAAACTAGCAGCCTACATGAGAAACTTCAACACTTACGGAATCACAGGATTTTAGATTGAAAGTTATTTTCTATTAACTCCGCCACATAAAGATGGGAAGGCTGAGGGAATGCAAAGTCCTGTAGACTAGACTAGAAGCCAGGCTGATGTCTTTTTTGCAAAACACTAAAATACAACATTTACTAACTGGCTATGCTTTACCCAGTCTCCAGTGTAACCCATCCCTGCCACCCACCCCCTCAACCACTAAAGAAAAGCAACTTGTAATGAGAGGGTAGGAGTGGGAAAAGAAAAAAGATGATAACCAAGACTTTGGAGACAATTTTTTTTTTTTTTGGTTAGAGACTAAAGTTTTAAGAGTTCTCTGTGAAGCAATATTGAACCTTTATGATCAATGAAAAGAGAAATAGAACATGAATAGCCACACTGTAGTTCCTGTAGAGCTCAAGAAACAAGAAAAATCTTTGACCTCTTTTCTAAATTCTCTTTCAATCAATTTGCAAACCAAAGAGGATGACAGAACTCAGGCATTTTTCAGTCCTAAGCACTATTACATCCCTCTCTTGTTTAGAAACAAGGGACTGTTTATTTGTTGTATCAAGAAGGCATGCTTTAACTGTAATTGCTGTCTCCGAGTCAGAGAAGGCAATGGCACCCCACTTCAGTACTCTTGCCTGGAAAATCCCATGGACGGAGGAGCCTGGTAGGCTGCAGTCCATGGGGTCACTAAGAATCGGACATGACTGAGCGACTTCACTTTCACTTTTCACTTTCATGCATTGGAGAAGGAAATGGTAACCCACTCCAGTGTTCTTGCCTGGAGAATCCCAGGGTCGGGGGAGCCTGGTGGGCTGCGGTGTATGGGGTCACACAGAGTCGGACACGACTGAAGCAACTTAGCAGCAACAGCAGCTGTCTCTGAGTATGGGCTCATTATTAAGGCAGAATTCTGCTCTCCTCAGAAATGAGACTAAGCTCTTTGTCTGAAATTTTCACCCCAATTCTGGTAAATACATATTCGCTTTTAAGATTCTTTCAAAGAGAGATCATGATCTCCTTTCAAAGAGAGGCATGATTCAAGGACACTTGTTCTCATCATACAGATTTGAAGTAAATGCACAGTCATTGCCCAAAGGAAAAATCTGTCCAAGGGATTCCCTGGGCAAGAATAGTGAAGTGAATTGCCACTTCCTTCTCCAGGGGATCTTCCTGACCCAGGTATCAAACCCTGGTCTCCTGCATTGGCAGGTGGATTCTTTACCACTGAGCCAGCAGGGAACCCCTCTGTTGCACACTAGCTTATGAGGAATATTAAGAGGAAATCAACTGCAAGAAACAGTCATGGGTTATCAGGTAATTAGTGTCCTTACATCCACAGCATGACATATCGTTTCATTTTCATGTTGCCCGTGAAGAAAAGATCTTCCATAACAGCTTGAAAGAGAACCAAGAAGTTGACTCTTTTTCTTACTGAAGAAGTATTTATCCAATCTCCCCCATCACATCTCCAGTTCGTGGTCCTGGGTGTGAGAATAGCAAAGTCAGCCTCTGATCTAGTGGCCTTGGTTTCCATCTGGTGTCCAGCATTCGTTTCTGATCAAGTTCTTGTTGGTACCATCCCCATAGTTGTTCCTGGGGTTTAGTACACCTTGGGGCATTGTTTTAGTGTTCATATCTTGGTTATTGTTTCAATAGCTGGAAATGGACTCTGAAAAAACATGTTCCTAGGAGAGGAACAACCTAGGACTTAACTGCTGCAGCTGAAACACACGGAAGATACACACACACAGGCAGGGTCTGCTGTGGTACCTCCTCCATCTCAGATAAACGAAGTGAGCATAGCATCCATCCACCGGCACTCACTGCTTTGTGACTTGTTTCTTCTGTTCATAAGCACTCAGTCTCTTCTGGAATGAGGCATGGACAGAGAGGGTAGGAAGGAAGGGGCGTGGTTTGTCTTGTGGGGCATAGGAACAAGACAGTCTTCTCTCTCTTTGTTCTTGGCCACAACCAAGTGAAATGCAAAGGGGGATGTGACTTCCTGAATTCTGTATCTGCGTTTTGCAGGGACTTTGAACACCTTCTCTCTGCCTACCTGCTCATCACTTACGATTTTTCTCCCACCCTCAGTTTCTGGAACAAGTCTGAACCTAACATAAAGTACAGGCTGTTTAAGCATCTCCCATGTTTGAGACTCAGCATCTGATGTGTCCTAATCTTGAACTCCACTGGAGGGAAATGACTTCTACTATCATTTCTGTCCTTTTCCTGTATGGGTGCCTGCTGGGCACCACTTGCCTTTCATGAGTACTACCTTATTCTTTCTGGTCCCCTTTCCAATCCAATAGTGAGTGTCTGGTATACTGAATGTGCATGCTAAGTTGCTTCAGTCGTGTCTGACTCTTTGCGACCCTATGGATTTAGCCCCTCAGGCTTCTCTGTCCATGGAATTCTCCAGGCAAGAATACTGGAGTGGGTTTCCATGCCCTCCTCCAGGAGACTTCCCGACTCAGGAATGGAATCTGGGTCTCCTGCATTGCAGGCAGATTCTTTACCATTTGAGCCACAGGGAAGCCCGTTTATTTCCTAGTAACTAACTAATTATAACAGATCCATAACTCAGCAATTAAGAGTAACATATATTCCTTTCCCAAGGGAGAATGAATCAAATATCCCATGAAGGATCCTTTTATCATTTTGTTAACTACCCAAGAAGCAGAGAGCTCCTTTCATCCTTTGCCTTAAACTATTGCAGGGTCTGCAATATAGCCTGAGGTAGTAAATAGCTTCCATGTTGCACCTGATACATTTTGAGTGCCTTTTTAAAAAATAATTTTTAAAATGACAGAAAAACTGAAAGAAACTCAAAAGCAGAAGGAACAGACTGGGCTGTCCTTGCTTGTCAAATTATTCCTTTTGTCCTGGCATTAAGCAATAGATGGCAGTAAAGAAACCCCAGGAGTGCAATATTCTTGAGATGGTATCAGGGTGGAAGATTAAACTCCTACACCATTCACGATCTCTCTGCTTTGCTCCTCAACCAAGAGGCTCTTATGCTTCTCTATACTGTTTCAGAGTGAAATACGTTTCTACAATGTTACGGAGAATTTTTTTTAGTAGCTCAGAGCTCTTTCCTGTCTAAAGATTCTTTCTCTCAAAAAGAGGCAAAGGAGGGAGGGAAAAAAAATCCTACCCTGAAAGTGAAAACAGATTTTATTTAAGAAAACATGGTATCTGCGCAAAGCCCAGGTTGCCTGTTGTTGGTGTCTAAGTGAGAACAAAAAGAACTTTCCTATGAAACTCCTAGTGGAGCAAAACCCTCATAGCATCAAAATGACTCTCTCTGAAGTGATGAGTCATTGTAGTATGGGCGTCACGACTCATGCCTGAGTGTAACGCCAAAAAATCCTCCAGCCTCATTTTCCTGACAAAAATCAATTCTAATTAATCAACTCACAGCTAAAAGTAACTAAACTATCTAGTAAAGATATTTGCAAAATGTCTTTGCTCTCCTCTCTGCTTTGATCTAAATTTAAAGAAAAAAAAAAAAGGTTTCAGGTTTTAGAGGATAATATTCTTGAAAGCAGGCAAGGAGGTGCAGCATCCCAAAATACTCCTAGAAATAGAAGAAATTTGGAATTGGAGTGGAAGATGGGGTTGCTATGGGCAGGGGAAGGGAGGGCAAGAATATTAAATAAGCTTCTTCAAAGGTCTAGGGGCTACTGACCACTGCAGTCTTCTAGGGGTTGCCCTGAGGAGAAAGAAAGATGAAAATCTTTCCACATGACCACATTTCCACATGTAGGTCAAGTATTATTCATGTAAACATACCAGAAAATTACCATAGTTGACATTTTCCAAATCAGGAGACACAGTTTCCTATTGGAGACCCTAGGTGTTCTGATTCCAGAATTAATGAGCACAGCTGGTTCTCAAAGAGGCAGCCACTTCAATAACCCATGTGCCGCTGCTGCTGCTGCTAAGTCGCTTCAGTCGTGTCCGACTCTGTGAGACCCCATGGACTGCAGCCTACCAGGCTCCCCTGTCCATGGGATTTTCCAGGCAAGAGTACTGGAGTGGGTGCCATTGCCTTCTCCTAACCCATGTGCTAGAAGTGCCCAAAGAACTTTCTGTCCTTAGTGTCTCCCCCACTCTGGCCTTGGCACCCTCCCTATAGTTCTGAAATGATCTAGATCTGAATTAGTTATAGGTAATTAAAAACAAAAGAGATCAAGGCAACTGGTGTCTCATTGTGAGACCAATGATAAGCTGCTCATAATTCTCTAGCCCCTACAGCACTTGTTCTGACTTTTGAAGTTGTTAAAGACTCCTCTGAAAATCTTACGCTATATATGGTCCTTCTCTCCAGAAAAATGCACAGATGCAGGGAAATTTGTAGGTAAGTTCACAAGTTTCTCCAAGTCCACCTGTGAAGTCTACCCATCTTTCGGTTTCTTAGCTTTGAATTTCCTTCTCTGCACTCATTCTCTAACCATGCTCCATCTCACCTCCTCCAAGATGTCTTCATGGTTTCCCCCATCTACACACCTCTAGCACTTGCCATCTGTGCTTAGAAGGTGCATTTTCTTTTCATTCAGAAGTGTCTTGTCCTGAAGGACTATTTGCTCTTTGAGAGCAGGTAGGCTATATTCTTTAATTTTGAATCTCCAGAGCACTGAGTAGGAAAGAGGGAACCTGTTATGCTTCTTACCTAACACACTTTCCCCCATTATGATCAGTTTCTGAGAGACTCAACATTTTCCCTTAACATTAGAAAACAGCCACTGACATATGTTATCCCCTACTTTGGACAGAGACTTCCAAGCCAAGGGGAGCTGAAGTGTGCTGGGGGACCCTCAGGAGGTGGAAGCTGATTTTTTTTTTTTTTTATGAGAAAGCTTTTCAAACTTTTAAAAAATAATTTATTTATGACTGCACAAGGAGATCAGCCCTGGGATTTCTTTGGAGGGAATGATGCTGAAGCTGAAACTCCAGGACTTTGGCCACCTCATGTGAAGAGTCGACTCATTGGAAAAGACTGTGATGCTGGGAGGGATTGGGGCAGGAGGAGAAGGGGATGACAGAGGATGAGATGGCTGAATGGTATCACTGACTCGATGGATGTGAGTCTGAGTGAACTCCGGGAGTTGATGATGGACAAGGAGGCCTGGCGTGCTGCAATTCATAGGGTCGCAAAGAGTCGGACACGACTGAGTGACTGAACTGAACTGAACTGAACTGGGTCTTCGTTCCTGTGTGGACTTTTCTCCAGTTGCAGAGAGTGGGGGCTACTCTCTAGTTGCAGTGTGTGGGCTTCTCATTGAGGTGGTTTCTCTTGTTGTGGAGCCACAAGGTGTATGGGCTTCAGTAGTTGCAGCTCCTGGTCTAGTTCCTTGAGCAGGGATTGAACATGAGGCCCCCTCCACCGGGAGCTTGGAATGTTAGCCAGTGGACCAACAGGGAGGTCCTGGCTCCTGACTTCCTATAGGTGCATGATTCACAGGGCTATCTGTTTGTGGCTTACTCTTTGGTTTAAACTGATTTTACTCGCATACAAATATTGAGGAAGCAGAAATAGATAGGACATGGTATAATTTTCCCAAGGCTGAAATCAGCCTATCTACATCTAAGAGGACAAGCTAAGAAAGGCAATATTGAACTGTTAGTTTAGGAAGCCAATTTTTCACTCACCTTTCTTTTATCTTAATATTTATAAGCACTAACATCAATGAGGCACCTTCTGTTTGCCCCTGACCTAACTACTGCAAACATACCTAATTTCCTCAGTGAACCTGTGAGGTGTGTATTATTATTTTGCCTTATCTTCAGATTACAATAATAATGTTTGGGGAGATAAGTAGTTTCTGCTGCTGCTGCTGCTAAGTCGCTTCAGTCGTGTCCAACTCTGTGCTACCCCACAGACGGCAGCCCACTGGGTTCCCCCGTCCCTGGGATTCTCCAGGCAAGAACACTGGAGTGGGTTGCCATTTCCTTCTCCAATGCATGAAAGTGAAAAGTGAAAGTGAGTCGCTCAGTCGTGTCTGACTCAGCGACCCCATGGACTGCAGCCTACCAGGCTCCTCNTGGGCTCCGCCATCCCTGGGATTCTCCAGGCAAGAACACTGGAGTGGGTTGCCATTTCCTTCTCCAATGCATGAAAGTGAAAAGTCAAAGTGAAGTCGCTCAGTCGTGTCTGACTCAGCGACCCCATGGACTGCAGCCTACCAGGCACCTCCATCCATGGGAGTTTCCAGGCAAGAGTACTGGAGTAGGATGCCATTGCCTTCTCCGAAGTAGTTTCTAGTAGATGGTAATCAGCATAGAGTCTAATGCAGGCCATGAGACTTTAGCCTGTACTTCCAATCCCTATGCTGTACTCATTACCAATTGCCTCTGTCCTAAAAAAGTATATATGTATATACTGATTCCATAATCCTGGAATTCTAAGTAATTCCCAATATTCTTGACCTCTTAGCCTTTATGCCCCCAAATCTCTTCCTAGCCAATGAAAAAGGCTTTGAAATAGGTTTGGGTTCAAATCCAGATCATTGTACCCTCTAAAAAAATTGAGGAAAATCAGGAATTCCATGGGAGTCCAGTGATTAGGGCTCTGCATTTCCATGGCAGGGGTCCTGGCTCAGGGAACTATCCTGCAAGCTGAGTTGCAGCCAAAAACAAAACCAAATGACACACACAACGACAAAACAGAAAACAATAATGACCAAAAAAAAAAAAAGAAGAATAAAAAACACAGAAAAATAATTCCTCTTTTTCCAGGGTTGTGAGGGTTAAAAATGTGTGAGCACAGAGAAGATGGTCAAATGCTCACTACTTGTATGATTACAGCAATAATCAAGTGCCCAGAAGATACAACTATGACCTTCTAGTTATTTTTATCTACCTCTGGCTGATAAAATTAATCTGAGTGACGCTGCTCTCAGATAAAACCTTCAAGTATTATGGAATACAGCTGCTGGGCTTCCCTGGTGGCTCAGAGGTTAAACCATCTGCCTGCAATATTGGAGTCCTGGGTTCGATCCCTAGGTCGGAAAGATCCCCTGAAGAAGGAAATGGCAACCCATTCCAGTATTCTTGCCTGCGGAATCCCATGGATGGAGGAGCCTGGTGGGCTACAGTCCACGGGGTCGCAAAGAGTCAGACACGACTGAGCGACTTCACTTCACTTCACTCACTCAAGAACAAAGATAGGGCAGTCAAAGACTAGCCTGCCCTCTGCAATGACAAAGTAAATAATACAGCCTGCCTGGGGGCTGTGCCAAAAACCCGTGGGGAAAATCTAAAGTTAGTTTGTAAGTCTGATAAGAAAGGCAGAAAAATAAACTGATTCCTGGAACAGAGAGAAGAGCTTTAAACCACTAGAATATGGATCTTATTTCAAACAGTTTCAAGGATGAGTGATTAATATGGAGCCCTGTTCAGTCGACTAGCAAAAACTGGAGTGAAAGCTTGAGATCCTGGAAGACCAGACCAACTCAATAGAAATGAAATAGTAGAGAAATGGGATCAGGAGACTGGAAATGCGGGGGGCTGTATGCTCCACACCCCAGACCCCTAGTGCCCACCTCTGCTCCAGCAGCTTAAGCCCTCTACTCTGGGCACTGCTTCTTGGTTTAAAAAGATCAGACTAATGTGGAAGGGCTGGACAGTTTAGGATACAATGAGGACTGTACACATCGTCCATGGATACCCTAGGAGAGAGTCTTTATGTATACCATGCTCAGAAAGGGTAGGGTCACCCTGGTTCTCTGGCCTGATGCTTGGCACACTGGTGAGGGGCTGTAGTATATGCAATGTCTGCTCAGTTGCTCAGTCATGCCTGACTCTTTGCAACCCCACGAACTGAAGCTCACCAGGCTCCTCTGACCATGGGATTCTCCAGACAAGAATGCTAGAGTGGGTTGCCAAGCCCTCCTCGGGAGAATCTTCCCGACCCAGTGATTGAACCCAGGTCTCCTGTGCCACTTGTATTGCAGGCAGATTCTTTACCACCTGGGAAGCCCAATATATGCAATACAAGTTCTTTTAGGATTGGCTTTTTCCTCCCACCCACAGTCACCACCTCCTTATTCCACCCTGGGAAGCTGCCATCAAGAAGAGCAGAAACAAGGACTGACTGTATAGCACAGGGAACTCTGCTCAACACTATGTAGGAGGAGAATCTGAAAAAGAATAGATACATGTCTATGTATAACTGAATCACTTTGCTGTACACCTGAAACTAAGACAACATGGTGAATCAAGACTACTCCAGTATAAAATAAAAAATTTAAAAAATTAAATTGAAAAAAAAGAAAACTCCACAAAGTTCCTTAAAAGTCCAACCACTAAGAGGTTCCAGAAGGAGGTGTGTGTGTGTGTGTGTGTGGTGTGCCTAGACTGGTTACTGCAGCATTTTACACAGACCAGCACACATTTTCCGGGCTTCCTGGGTGGCTCAACTGGTAAAGAATCCGACTGCAATGCAGTAGACTCTGGTTTGATTCTTGGGTGGCTAAGTTCCCCTGGAGAAGGGATAGGCTACCCACTCCAGTATTCTTGAGCTTCCCTGGTGGCTCAGACGGTGAAGAATCTTTCCCCTGGGTTCAGTTCCTGAGTTGGGACAATCCCTTGGAGGAAGGCATGAAAACCTGCTCCTGTATTCTTGCTTGGAGAACCCCATGGACAGAGGAGCCTGGTGGGCTACAGTCGATGGGGTCACAAAGAGTCAGACATGACTGAGCGACTAAGCACAGCACAGCACACCTTTTCCAGGGTGTTTTTGGCGCCTGCAGCAGTTAACCCAGGACCAAACCGGTGTGATGAAAGGGTGGAGCCCTCTGAAGAGAAAACAGAAGATCTGAGGATAGGCAGAGGAATTCTCTGTGGGAAAACTGCAGAAATAACTAAAAATGGACAGAGAAGACACTTCTGGCCAACCTCGGAGGGGAGTAATTAGGGTGGGGAAAAGGACACAGCCCAGGGAGTCTTTAGCTGTCAAAATGTAGAAGCTAGAGCAGTAACTTTAGTGTAAAGGGGCACGCACGGGAGACCGGAGGCTTGGGAAAGTCGTTTGTGAAACAATGGCCTTGCTCCGAGCAGCCAGAGCCAAGGTCCTTTCGGAGTCAGGAACGCCTTTATAAGGCAATGAAAGCTCGATTTATTCTTTCTCCCCAGAAACGCGTCAGTGCACAAATACACATCAGACGGGGCGCATTCTTAGGTGGTTCCTGCACAGACCCCCAGCGGGTCTACAATGCAGGGGCGGGATCCTGGGCCACAGCTGGGATGCCCTCCCTCTGCGAGTGGGAAGAAAAGGGGGCGCGCCCGCGCTGCAGAGAGGGGGTGACTCAGCATCCTCCGCCGCGCGCGGGAGAGGACAGGCACCGCCCAGAGCCCGAGCTCCCCCGCGTTCGGCTTTTTGGGTTGCCACCAACCTGGATGTCTCTTTTGACCGAGGAACGTCCCTTCTCTCTCTGGCCCCGGGCCCCACGCACTCCGGATGCAGCCTCCCGGGTGACCCACGCCGCGACCCTTGTCCATACAGGCTGGCTGGCCCATGCAGGCTGGCTGGCCCATGCAGGCTGGCTGGCCGCCCTGTGGTAGCCCTCACGGGAGAGATAAAGTACAGCACAGCTGTCCCTCTTGCTCGTGGGATTGCCCTTAACCCCTCTGCAGCGCCCTTTGGCTCGCTCTCCCTCGCTCCCTCCTGCTCTCAGCTCTCTTTTTTTTTTTTTTTTAATTTCCAGAAAAGTTACAGCAGTATTGAACTTGGACCCTAAAGGATGCTGCAGCGGCAGCTTGCGGGAAGCCGAGGCAGGGAAGAGGCTTGGGTACCCGCGCAGGCGTCCCACCCTAGGGCGGAGGAGGGAGCCAGTGTGAAACAAAGATTTCCCACACAAGTTTTGCACCAAACAGCGCATTGATGGGAAACCCAACTCTCTGCAGAAACTGAAGGCGACGCCCTAGGAGGCGGGTCTGCGCCCTGGGCACTTGCTGTCCCCACTTCGGCGCCCTGCTGAATCTCACCAGGAGGGGCGCTGTCGCAGCAGGCAAAGCGCTGTCCCAAGGGCAGCCGCGATTGCCGCGGCGAGTTCTTCCAAAGAAATGGGGAGGCCGGCATGGCACAGAGCGTTCTGGGCACAACTGCATGGTTCAGGGAAGAGGAAACCCGGAAAGCATTTCCAAAAGAAAGAGTGGTGAGCTAAAGTGAAGTCGTTCAGTCGTATCCAACTCTTTGCGACCCCATGGACTGTAGCCTACCAGGCTCCTCCATCCACGGGATTTTCCAGGCAAGAATACTGGAGTGGGGTTGCCATTTTCTTCTCCAGGAGATCTTCCCGACCCAGGGATTGAACCCATATTGTAGGCAGACGCTTTACCGTCTGAGCCACCAGGGAAGTCCAGGGAGGCGGTGAGCTAAGTGGGAAGGAAACCCGAAACAGAGGGTGTATATGTATAGCTGATTCACTTTGCTGTACAGTAACACAACATTATAAAGCAACTATACACCTGGGTTCGATCCCTAGGTTGGGAAGATCCCCTGGAGAAGGGAAAAGCTACCCTCTCCGGTATTCTGGACTGGTCCAGTTATCTCCTTTTCTGAATAGGAACTAGGCTCAGGCAGGTTAAGGGCCTGGCTAACTTTATTTAGTTCTGACTTTAGAACCCAAGACTCCTCGTTCTCTTTGCTATGTTTTTTCTGTGTGTGCTGTGTCTGTGCTCAGTCACAGTAGCGTCCAACTCTTTTTGACCCCATGGACTGTAGCCCACCAGGCTCCTCTGTCCATTGGATTCTCCAGGAAAGAAGACTGTAGTGGGTTGCCATTTCCTCCTCCAGGGGATCTTCCCGACCCAGGGATCGAACCTGTGTCTCTGTGTCTTCTGTTTACCCCTGAACCACCTGGGAAACCAGGATGCTTTGCCTTGCTCGCTTTCTCTCTCTCTCTCACACACATATATATCTTTGGGAAGGTCGATGTGCTAATATCTTTTAATATTAGTTTCTTTAAAAAAAGATTTTTTTTAATGTGGGCCATTTAAAAAGTCTGTATTGAATCTGTTACACCATTGCTTCTGTTTTATGTTTTTTTTGGCTTTCTGACTGCAAGGCACCTGGGATCTTAACTCACTGACTAGGGATTGAACCCACATTCCTTGCATTGGATGGCAAAGTCTTAACCACTGGACTGCCAGGGAGGTCCCAATACTACCTTTTAATACCTTTAATAGTAAAAGAATGTTCACATTCTTTTACTGTTACAAGTCAGTAAGTTAATCATCAGACAGTGTCTTGAAGGAAGGAGAGATGCATGGGGATGGGTGGGTGAGGGGGTTGTGATATCCTTCCAGTTGACACATTGCGGCACTTGAAGGCAGCAGGTAAGTCAAGAAGCAGAGGATCATTCCTGCCTAATGTGCAGTCCGGCTGGAAGGCAGACGCATTGCAGTCCCCGTTCCAGTCTGTGTAAAGCTCAAACAGTTGCTTTAGACATGCCAAGATGAACTGCTTACCATTCTTCAACCTCTTTGTCTCTCTTCTGGCTGCTGAAGAGTGGGGGTGGGGGGATGGTGAGGGCCATCCTTATGCGGCAGAGAGCTACATATTTAGGTAAACAGCCCTGGCTCTCAATTTAAACTGTCTGAGTGTCTGACATTTTAATCCATCTAAAAGCTTTCTTCATAAATGAGCCGGCCGCAGGCAGTCACTAGTCAGCTTTAAGGAGGTGAGCTGAGCTAAGAAGGGCTGCTGGAATAAACACAGTTACACCCAGATTTGGAAAGTGGGAGCTACTCAGAGCAATTGTGTGGACCAATGAGGAAAATGGCATTTGAGCTTCAGGTTCTAAATCTTATGGTGACTTTTTCCTAGTCCTTTGTGCACTTTTACATTGTTTGGACGAATCGGAGTCTTATAGGCAATAATGCTTTGTCAGCCACACGACCTTATGAAGTCAAAGATCGGCTAGGATAGACAGGAACATAATTTAAGAAATATGGACATCTCTAATCACTTACCTTTTTTCTTCTTTTTAAATAATAAGCACAAAGACAGTTCATCAATAAATCAAAGATGTTTATCCCATAGTCATATCTCCTGCAGTCCCCTTGGGTCTTGTATGTCACCCCTCTGGCTAAAAGAATACATTTGTCCCTGAATGATGTTGTAAATCTTACCATAATTCCATGCTTCATGATGCATAGGTTGTATTATGAGAAGAGAAGGGAAACAATTAAACCAAGCTGAATGTATAATATGGCCATTAAAGTTGTTCAGATTTGACTTTGGCAAGAAATATTAAATATAAAAGCCCTTTGATGATTTTGTGTTTCAAACATAGAACAGAGACTCAATATACTCAATCATGATAGTCTCCAGAAAGAACATTAAGGAATAAAGATTATGAGCAGATGAAGAGGGAATATTAAAATAAAAAATATTTTTCTATATCTTTATATTTTAGCAAAAATTCCACTTTTAAGAAGTGAAAGATTTTAATTAAGGAATTTAATGAAAGAATTTGGGAGCATAATCCTTAAAAATACTGATTCTCTATGCTGTACACTTGAAACTGCAAATTATACTTCAATAAAAAATTACAAAATTAAAAAATTTTAAAGTGTTTGGATGTTCTATTAAGAGGAAAAATAAAATCTAAGTAAAGTAGAAATAGGTTTTTTCTTCTCTATTAATTCTTCATACAGCAAACTGCCAATTTGATTCTAATACATTAAAAAAAATGTTATATTGTATTCAGAGCAGTTCAAAGCAAGCTTGTGGAATCAAGATTTTTTAAAAAATTTTGGAGTTCCATGGCTTCTTCAATCTGCCCTTCTCCTGCCCTTTATCTCCTCACAAGTTTTTCCTCACCCAGCCAAACCTTTTCTTAGCTAAGAATCTGGCAACAGTCACACCTTCAGGGGAACATACATCAAAATAGAAGCACCACTGGGGCAGTGACATTTTAAGACATATCTGAGTTTGAAATGAAAAGGTTTGGATTCCAGAACATAAAATATTTTGAAAAGAGGAATAAAGAAGGTATCTGGGAAGCAGAAATTCCTTCCAGAACACCTTGGAAATAATCCTGGCTGGGTAAGTGATAGAGGTGTGGTCTCATTGGATGACAAGTTATTATTATGAATCAGTTCAGTTCAGTTCAGTCGCTCACCCGTGTCTGACTCTTTGTGACCCCATGGACTACAGCACGCCAGGCCTCCCTGTCTGTCGCCAATTCCCAGAGTTTACTCAAACTCATGTCCATTGAGTCGGTGATGCCATCGAACCATCTCATCCCTTGTTGTCCCCTTCTCCTCCTTCTTCTCCTTCAATCTTTTCTAGCACCAGGGTCTTTCCCAATGAGTCAATTCTTTGCATCAAGTGGCCAACGTATTGGAGTTTCAGCTTCAGCATCAGTCTTTCCAATGAATATTCAGGACTGATTTCCTTTAAGATGGACTGGTTGGATCTCCTTGCAGTCCAAGGGGCTCTCAAGAGTCTTCTCCAACACCACAGTTCAAAAGCATCAATTATTATGAATGCATGGCTGTATTTGTGTAGCCCTTAGGATCCTGGGTGCTGGGGTCACATCTGCAGAGTCCCCACTCTATCCCTTACTAGTTGTTGGAATTTGGGCGCGACTCTGTTTTCTCCCTTCCGAAAACTAACCAGGCCTGACCCTGCTTAGCTTCTGAGATCAGACAAGATTGGGTATGTTCAGGGTGGTATGGCCATAGACAAGACTCTGTCTTCTCATCTGTAATACGGTGCTCCACCCCATCCAGGGTGGTGGGAGGATGAGAAAATATCCGGCTTACTTAGTGTCTGGGACATGGTCAGCTCTCAGTACATCTTCACCATAATTATTTTTCCTTTTACAATTAAACACAAACCTAAGTGTTAGGAGATCAGGCTTCTTGTTTATATACTTATTTTCCCTGTTTTTCATTTCTTGAATAATTTTCTTCTTTAAAAGTTTTCAAGGGAATTTTTTTGGCAGTTCAGTGGTTAGAACTCTGGACTTTCACTGCAGGGGACTGGCTTCGATCCCTGGTCAGGAAACTATGATCCTCTAAGCTGTGTGGTGCAGCCAAAAAAAAAAAGTTTTCAAGTCATTTGGAACATATCATTCCACTATCCCCAGTTCTTGTGCCAGTAACTGCAGTAAATTACTCTAGAGAAGGACTTTAAGGAAAGAACAGAGGGCCTGAATCTTGCCAGGCCGGAATTTAAAGCCTTGTAGCAGCCATTTAGTGACTGAGCATGCATGCACGCAGCTGTCATTACTTTTATTCACCCTCCCTTAAATTTACATTCAGCACACATTATTAAGTGCCAATTTACTAAAGCCCTGGGCTAGGAACATTATTTTGCTTAACCATCACACAGTGATGTAAAACTAGGGCTTCTTAAATAAGGAAACCAAAACCTAACAAGAGGAGAAGTCCTTGTCTAAATTACCCAGTAGTATTTGGTTAAGACTGAGAATTTAGGCATAGTTTTCTCTCGATTTAAATCTGGGCATTGATTCCTTTTTTAAAAAGGGGTCTCTTGGAAGACCAGTTCACAGTTTAGATTAATTCAGCTTTCCTTAACCTTTTAGTTCTAAAAAAACTAAATAAAAATGATCTCTCATTGTATCAAAACCAAACACNTGAGAATTTAGGCATAGTTTTCTCTCGATTTAAATCTGGGCATTGATTCCTTTTTTAAAAAGGGGTCTCTTGGAAGACCAGTTCACAGTTTAGATTAATTCAGCTTTCCTTAACCTTTTAGTTCTAAAAAAACTAAATAAAAAAGATCTCTCATTGTATCAAAACCGAACACAGGAAGGGTAGAGTAGAATGCAGATTATTGCAAATTAAGCCAACTCCAGTAGGTTTAATAAAATGAACACGCCCCTGGCTGCACACAGTTACCAGACTGAGGTGTGTGCTGGAATGCCCACACATAGGCGCATGTCTCAACTAAGCCTCACAGGGGAAGGAAAGGGACACATTCATCCTGGCATTTTTCAAGGTGGGGAGACTGAGTCTGTGCTCATTTGAAAATAATTTTTAAAGCAAACCATGAGTTAATACAAAAGGGTTGGACTCACTGGATTGATGCAGTATGTGTGCATATGTATACTTTTAATAGGTAATCACAAGGAGGTATCTTATCTTAGCCCAAGGCTGAACTTCCTGCATGTAAAAGCCATAAAGAGAATTGCAAAGGGAAAATGCTTGTCTACTTACCAGTTAGTTATTTGCCACAAATATAATAAAAGCATTTGGTTAGAAATTTATAAGACATAAACTAACAATCCAAATGGAAAGGGAGTGGACATAAATGTACTGTTTCCAGAACAAAAAAACCAGAACAAAATGAAAACAACCATTTAGCTACCTATTTAATTAGGCAAGGAGAAGTCAAAGCAGTGACAATATGTACTTTGCCTATTAAATAATGAGATTTATTAATATTATTTTTTTCAAGATGTTAGATTTATTGATGTCAAATTTCATCTGGTTGCTTAAAATTTTTTTTATTGTGGTGAAAATCACATACTATAAAGCATACTATTTTAACCATATTTAACTGAACAGTTCAGTGGCTCTAAGGACATTCACCTTGTTGTGCAACTCTCACCATCATCTGTCTCCCAGATTTTTCACTTGCCTAATTGGAAAGATTTAAATAACAATTATGTTCAATATTAATGAAGATTTTGAGAATTAGATGTTACCATACTCTGGTGGATGTGAGAGTTGGACTGTGAAGAAGGCTGAGCGCCGAAAAATTGATGCTTTTGAACTGTGGTGTTGGAGAAGACTCTTGAGAGTTCTTTGGACTACAAGGAGATCCAACCAGTCCATCCTAAAGATCAGTCCTGGGTGTTCCCTGGAAGGAATGTTGCTAAAGCTGAAACTCCAGTATTTTGGCCACCTCCTGTGAAGAGTTGACTCATTGGAAAAGACTTTGATGCTGGGAGGGATTGGGGGCCCGAGAAGAAGGGGACGACCGAGGATGAGATGGCTGGATGGCATCACGGACTCGATGGATGTGAGTCTGAGTGAACTCCGGGAGATGGTGATGAACAGGGAGGCCTGGCATGCTGCGATTCATGGGGTCGCAAAGAGTCGGACACAACTGAGCTACTGAACTGAACTGATACTCTGGTGGAGGGAGTGTAGGCTTGAAAACTGTTCATCTACTCTGAACAGAATAAGGTATAGGAACATATTATAAGGAAACAGTATAAGAAGGGACAAAATTGTATGTGTAGAGATATTTATTGCCATATTATTAATAATAAGAAATTGGAAATCTAGTCTCATGTTCAACAAGATGAGATAAATTAGACATATTGTAATTCACAACATGTGAAAGAAATTTAAGAAGCTTTTCAAATGAGTCATGGATATTTAACTACTTGAAAGTATGCTTTAAAAATACATAATATTCAGCTAAAAAAATAAGATTCAACATTACAATAGACATAATCCCAATTTAGGTAAGATGTCACATAAACATGCATGAATGTTTTGAAAAGTCTGAACCAGAATATGCTAAGATATTAACAGCAATTTTCTTTGGTGATTTTCTAAAAATTTTACTTGTGCAAAATTGTTCTGGATTTTCTATACTAGGCGTATTTGACCCTGAAGCCACCCCACATCTGCCTCCTCACTTACCCATCACCTCTCATTCTTTGTGAGTTTAAAAGAGACTGGAAGGAACATCATGACCATTCATTTAGTTATTATTAGGCATGTGTATATGTGTGACACCTATTCCAGCTACTGACCCGGGGCTTATTCCTAGGTCAGAGAGCTGGCTGTGTGTTTTCTTTTTTTTTCTTGCTGTTGTTGGTATTGTGCCTCAGTGGAGCATTCATTGTCCCAGAATTTTACTACTGAGTTTTCTATACAAGAGACTTGATGAAGTCTTCATTCAGTGGGTTTGTCTGGAGGAGGTTGTATATTTCCTTTGTCCTGAGTCTCTGCTGTGAGNGGCTGTGTGTTTTCTTTTTTTTTCTTGCTGTTGTTGGTATTGTGCCTCAGTGGAGCATTCATTGTCCCAGAATTTTACTACTGAGTTTTCTATACAAGAGACTTGATGAAGTCTTCATTCAGTGGGTTTGTCAGGAGGAGGTTGTATATTTCCTTTGTCCTGAGTCTCTGCTGTGAGAAAGTAAATGGGAATTTCAGCTACAGCACACAAAACTGGCTGTCTGCTGTCACTGAAATTGTAACTAGTAGCATCCTGTGATTGGATGTGTTCGGATGTTCCTGTCTTCAGCTTCATTTCCCCTAAGTATACTTTATGAATTTAAAGAAAAGCTTGTAACATCATAGAATGTCAGACATGTGATGAAACATCACCTCTACAAAACACACCCATATAAACGTTATAAAAATCTTAGATTATACCCTTTACTGAGACCCACTCTCAGCCTCTAAAAATACCATCTTTGATTTAAAAAAAATGGGAGTATATACCTATCTATCTCCTTCTTCCTTCACCTCAGTTTTGGTACCATTTAGATACATGGAAACTGCAGAGGCTCAACCATAATTATTTTATAAATAATTAATGAGGCACTACTATTATTACTTAAAAAAAAGAATCCCATTTGGGAATGAGTCTCTTGATAGTAGCTGAAGTTTAATTTAGCCAAATAACTGTTCCGCATTAGCTAACGTGGCCCATTATTTTTAGGCTCAGAAGATATTTCCAGCTATGCTGAGACAGTGGTGATCCATCACTTGTTCTGGAAGCCACTTTCTTGGCCTGCCAGTGACGTATCTGGACTTATTACTTTCCTGTGGTAGTGGGATAAAATGAGTTTAGTACTGTATTACCCAAGTGTCATAGGAGAACTTATGCAATTCACTTCAATGCTATCCTCTTTATAGAGTTCAAGTACTAAATAAACTCCTTTTTAAGACTTCTGATATGAAATTAAGTGAAAACATCATACATGGATATTATAGACTTGCTAACTATATAAATGTAGTGTTAGTTGCTCAGAGATGTCTGACTCTTTGCAATTCATGGACTGTAGCCCGCTAGGCTCCTCTATCCATGAAGTTCTCCAGGCTAGAATACTGGAGTGGATTGCCATTCCCTTCTCCAGAGGATTTTCCTGACTCAGGGATCAAACCCAGGTCTCCTTCATTGCAGGCAGATTCTTTACCATCTGAGCCACCAGGGAAACCCAACTATGTAAATAGGGTATGTAAATATTTTAGTTGACTATAATATACATACACTTAAAGAAAACCTATTAAAATTAACTGCATGAATATTTTTGAAAACCATAATATATTTTCTTCAGTATACATTTTTGGTAGCTTCTAAATTGAAGAAAGTAGAGAAAACCACTAGATCATTCAGGCATGACCTAAATCAAGTCCCTTATGATTATACAGTGGAAGTGAGAAATAGATTTAAGGGCCTAGATCTGATAGAGTGCCTGATGAACTATGGAATGAGGTTCGTGACATTGTACAGGAGACAGGGATCAAGACCATCCCCATGGAAAAGAAATGCAAAAAAGCAAAATGGCTGTCTGGGGAGGCCTTACAAATAGCTGTGAAAAGAAGAGAAGCAAAAAGCAAAGGAGAAAAGGAAAGATACAAACATCTGAATGCAGAGTTCCAAAGAATAGCAAGAAGAGATAAGAAAGCCTTCTTCAACTATCAATGCAAAGAAATAGAGGAAAACAACAGAATGGGAAAGACTAGAGATCTCTTCAAGAAAATTAGAGACACCAAGGGAACATTTCATGCAAGATGGGCTTGATAAAGGACATAAAAGGTATGGACCTAACAGAAGCAGAAGATATTAAGAAGAGGTGGCAAGAATACACAGAAGAACTATACAAAAAAGATCTTCACGACCAAGATAATCACCATGGTGAGATCACTCACCTAGAGCCAGACATCCTGGAATGTGAAGTCAAGTGGGCCTTAGAAAGCATCACTGCAAACAAAGCTAGTGGAGGTGATGAATTCCAGTTGAGCTATTTAAAATCCTGGAAGATGATGCTGTGAAAATGCTGCACTCAATCTGCCAGCAAATTTGGAAAACTCAGCAGTGGCCACAGGACTGGAAAAGGTCAGTTTTCATTCCAATCCCAAAGAAAGGCAATGCCAAAGAATGCTCAAACTACTG
>SJYT01043485.1:0-27785 GCA_006410635.1 Cephalophus harveyi
TTGATAAAACATCTAGGTTAAAGATGAAAAGTTTCTCCACAGTGAGGGACACCCAGAGAGGTTCACAGAGCTACATGGAGAAGAGAAGAGGGAGGAGGGAGTTAGAGGTGACCTGAATGAGATGAGGTGGAATCAATAGAGGAGAGTGCAAGCTAGCCAGTAATCACTTCCTATGTGCACTCCACAACTGGACCACTCAGAGATGTTCACGGAGTTATACAGAGAAGAGAAGCAGGAGGAAGGAGAGAGAGGTGGCCAGGAGGATAAAAGGGGGGAATCAAAAGGAGAGAGACAGATCCAGCCAGTAATCAGTTTCCTAAGTGTTCTCCACTGTCTGGAACACACAGAGATTCACAGAGTTGAGTGGAGAAGAGAGGGGGTAGGGAGGAGACACAAGCAACCTGGTGAAGAAAAAGAAGAGTCCAAAGGAGGAGAGAGCGGTCAAGACAGTAATCTCACTCCCAAGTAAAAATGGGTACTGAAGGTTGGGTTCTTAAAGGTACTAAATTGATAACAAATATCAAAAAGCAAAAACTAAAAATCTAGAGTAGAGTTTGGAATTTCAAAAATACAATATTAAAGAAAAAAAAGAAAAAAAAAACAAAGTCACAAAAATTATTAAAAATATATATATANAGGGGGTAGGGAGGAGACACAAGCAACCTGGTGAAGAAAAAGAAGAGTCCAAAGGAGGAGAGAGCGGTCAAGACAGTAATCTCACTCCCAAGTAAAAATGGGTACTGAAGGTTGGGTTCTTAAAGGTACTAAATTGATAACAAATATCAAAAAGCAAAAACTAAAAATCTAGAGTAGAGTTTGGAATTTCAAAAATACAATATTAAAGAAAAAAAAGAAAAAAAAAACAAAGTCACAAAAATTATTAAAAATATATATATATATATGAAGTTTGCTTTTAAAAAATAGGGTCTTTTTTTTTGCAAAGTAATAGTAGGTTATAAAAGTGAAAATTAAAGGAGTAATAGAGAACTTAAAAATTTAAAAAAATTAAAAAATAAAGAATGATCGTAAAAATAGTAAAAATATATCTAGGACTTTCTCTGGTGTTGTTGTGGGCATTGTGGGATCAGTTCATTTTCGGATAGTTCCTTGGTCCAGCTTATATTTCTCAAGATCTATAGGCCCCTTCCTATGTAGCCAGTAGTAACGACAGGGTTTTAATCTATTGCACCTGTCACTTCCAAGGCAGTTCCCTCTGTTTTAGCTTCTTCTGTTTGCTGGTCTTTTCAGGGTCTGACTTCTGCCCTGACACAAAGGAGGCGGTGATGGACACTTTTTTTAGGCTCACTTGTTCAGTCGCGCTGTGGAGAGGGAGGGATGCTGCAAACAAATAACACTGATGTTTGCTCGCAGTGTCTCAGCTACACTGGGCCTGCTCCCGCTCATGGCGCATGTACCCTCCCTGCCCACACTGCTCAGGCTCTAGGTTGCTCTGCCGGGAACCGTCCGAGGCCGGCACTGGGCTGCATACACCTCCCAGGTCTAAGCCACTCAGGTTCAGGTACTCGGGTAGTCCTCAGAGGTGCAGACTCGGTTGGGCCGCATTTTGTGCCCTTCCCAGGTCCAAGCAGCTCAGGTGATGAGGTGTTTGGTGAGCTCGGTCACTGCGACTTATCGCCTCCCCTGTCCCTGCCACTCGGTTTTCTGGGTGTACAACTGGCGCACCTTCTCAGGCGGATGTTGACTGTCCAGAACCTCAAAAAGTCTTAGTTAACGAAGAAGCCTGCTTGCAGTTTGGTAGATAATATCTCTCTGGGGCTGCGATTGCCCCCTTCCGGCTCTGGCTGCCTGTCACTGGAGGGGGATGGTCTGCAGCCGGCTAGTTCTGTTCAGTCCTTTGTTCTGTGCACAGGCCTGGCAGTGTCTTGGGGCTTTTCGCATGGTAGCTATCCCACAGTCTGGTTTGCTAGCCCAAGTTAGTTCGCTCAGATTGCCCTTAGGGCATTCAGGCCAGATCCTTTCGTTAAGCAATGCAGCCCACGCCTCCCTGCCCAGCCCCCGCTTGCTAGTGGCGGATGCAGGCCTCTGCACTGCTTCTCCGCTGGGGGAGTTACTGTTGGGCTTGTAATCTGTGGGTTTTAATTATTTATTTATTTTTCCTCCCTGTTATGTCGCCCTTTGTGCTTTGAAGGCTCGCCACAGACTCGGCAGTGAGAGTGTTTCCTGGTGTTTGGAAACTTCTCTCTTTTTAAGACTCACTTCCCGGGATGCAGCTCCCTCCCTACCTCTTTTGTCTCTGTTTTTGTCTTTTATATTTTTTCCTACCTCCTTTCGAAGACAATGGGCTGCTTTTCTGGGTGCCTGATGTCCTCTGCCAGCATTCAGAAGTTGTTTTGTGGAATTTACTCAGCGTTTAAGTGTTCTTTTGATGAATTTTTTTGGGGGATTGGGGGTAAATGGTCTCCCCCTCCTATTCCTCTGCCATCTTAGGCTGCCCCTTCCTCCCCTTAGATCCAGGAGCCATAGCTGGACACATATCCTCCAGATAAGACAAAACAAAGAGGGTGACTAATAGCTTTTCCTTATAACCACATAAAAAAATGATACTGCTTTAGAAAAGAACATTTCATGTCTCTTTGGTTGTTCAGACAATCAGGCATGTCTGACTCTTTGAGAACCCCATGGACTGCAGCACGCCAGTCTTCCCTGTCCTCCACCATCTCCCAGAGTTTGCTCAAACTCATGTCCATTGAGTCAAAGATGCCATCCAACAATTTCATCTTCTGTCTTCCCCTTCTCCTCCTGCTTTCAGTCTTTCCCAGCATCGGGGACTTTTCCAATGAGTCGGCTCTCTGCATCAGGTGGCCAAAGCATTGGACCTTCAGCTTCAGCATCAGCCCTTTCAATGAATATTCAGGGTTGATTTCCTTTAGGATTGACTGGTTTGATCTCCTTTCTGTCCCTTGGACTCTCAAGATCTTCTCTAGCACCACAGTTTGAAAGCATCAGTTCTTTGGTGCTCAGCCTTCTTTATGGTCCAACTCTCACATCCATACATGACTACTAGAAAAACCATACCTTTGACTATTCAGACCTTGTTGGCAAAGTGATATCTCTGCTTTTTAATACACTGTCTAGGTTGGTCATAGCTTTTCTTCTAAGGAGCAATGTATTTTATTTTCCTGGCTATAGTCACCATCCACAGTGATGTTGGAGCCCAAGAAAATAAAGTCTGTCATTGTTTTCATTATTTACCCTTCTATTTGCCATAGTGTGGTGGGACTTTCCTTCTATTTGCCATAGTGTGATGGGAGGATGCCATGATCAAAAAATGTTAATTTTTTGAATGTTGAGTTTTAAGCCAACTTTTTCACTTTCCTCTTTCATCTTCATCCAAAGGCTCTTTAGTTCTTCTTCTCTTTCTGCTATTATGGTGGTGTCATCTGCATATCTGAGTTTATTGATATTTCTCCCAGAAGTCTTGATTCCAGATTGTGATTCATCCAGCCTGGTATTTCTCATTATGTATTCTGCATAGAAGTTAAATTAGCAGGGTGACAATATACAGCTTTGATATACTCCTTTCCCAGTTTTGAACCAATCCATTGTTCCATGTCCAGTTCTACCTGTTGATTCCTGACCTGCATACAGATTTCTCAAGAGGCAGGTCAGGTGGTCTGGTATTCCCATCTCTTTCAGAATTTTCCACAGTTTGTTGTGATCCACACAGTCAAAGGCTTTAGCATAGTTCATGAAGCAGAAGTAGATGTTTTTCTGAAATTCGCTTGCTTTTTCTGTGCTCCATTGAATGCTGGCAATTTGATCTCTGGTTCCTCTGCCTTTTCTAAATCCAGGTTGTACATCTGGAAGTTCTCTTTTCACGTACTGTTGAAGCCTAGCTTGAAGGATTTTGAGCATAACCTTGCTAGCATGTGAAATGAGTGCAATTACGTGGTAGTTTGAACATTCTTTGGCATTGCCCTTCTCTGGGATGGGAATGAAAGCTATCCATGTCTCTAGTGATTGCTTATCTTTCTTAAAGCAGAGTGAATTGCTTGCATTGTCATTCTTATGCATTTTTTGACGTAAGTGAAAGTGTTAGTTACTTAATCTGTCTGACTCCTTGCAACGCCATGAACTTCAGCCCACCAGGCTCCTCTGTCCATGGAATTCTCCAGGCAAGAATACTGGAGTGAGTTGCCATTCCCTTCTCCCGGGGATCTTCCCGATCCAAGGATCGAACCTGGGTCTCCTGCATTGCAGTAAGATTCCTTACCATCTGAGCCACCAGGGAAGCCTTGACATAAGAGAGACACTAAAGCTATTAATTGTTTGAGACTGTATGACAGATTTTGAGGGCCACTTAAAAGAATGCTGTGCAAAACAGTGGAATCAGACCCTGAGCTCACCAAAAAGTTTAGCATGTGCAGGGGGCTTTGAGCACAGTTAATAGACTAACCTCTTTTGCTGATTTTGCCAGGGTATCTCTCAGAAGTAAGCAGAAGTGATACATTTTTATGTGTAACACACATAATATTGGTGTACCTGGAAGATTCTTGTTAGTTTTGAGCAAGGAAAAAATAAGGTGGCTACAAAAAATGCCAAGAAAGTTTCAGAGGCTCTAATTTCAGTGTGTATCTCTTATGGCCAGTACACTAGTTGTGGGAACAGGCTTTCCACAGCTTCTGTCTGTGGATCTTGGTTCTACTTGTCCTTTTGACTTAAAGAAGTAATTCTTGGCTTAATCCCAGAGGCACAGCAGTGAAGAGAAAAATGGATTTTCACATGAGAATAGACCTAGACAATTCAGACTCTGTGGAAGGACTGGCTACATAATTTGTAGGGTCCAGTGCAAAATGAAAATGCTGGGTTCCTTGTCCAAAACTTATTAAGAATTTTAAGCCTGTGACAGTCCGGCATTAAAGCAGGCTCAGGCCCCTTTGAAGCACAGGGCTCTATGTGACTGCACAGGTCACATGCCAGGAAGCTGGCCCAGCTCTTTGGTTTGGAAATATAAAGGTTGAGAAGGATTTGCTTAAATCTGCGCAGTTTAGAAAGAATAACAGAATGGGTAAATTTTGTTTATGGAATCGCACAGTATTAAATTTATGGAAACCACTGTAGTTCCCAGGTGGATGTTGACAGCCACTCCTTCTATGCAAAAGAAGCAAACGCCTTCTTGGAGAAGCTGCACAGGGTGGATCTGAGAGTTCCTATATTTGTGGCAGCCACAGGTTCAGGTAGAGCCACAGAAGGTCGAGTGGTGACCCCCAAAGGCTCAGTCTGGGTATAGTTGACATTCTTGAATTCCTGGGATAATCACAGAAGGCTCATGGTGAATGTTTTGTTTGTGGACCCAGACCTGGGTAGCTTTCATTCTATACATAGAGTGACGGTTCTCACAAAACTTAGAAAAGACAGGAAAGCATTGCCTACAAGGTTTTGTGTGTGGCAGTGATGGCATCCGGTGACTTCTTGCACTTAACTCACCGTGTGTTTATAGCCACTCTTCTCACTGACTCTCGGTTGACACAGCTGGTCAGCTTTTACTGGATGGACTGTAATGATGGAGGAGAAAGCATTAACTCTGAGGAATGTTTCAGAGCCATTGGAAAACCCGTAGGAGACTATTGCTTGGTTCTTTTTGTTATAACATGAAGTATTAAGCAAAACATAAATTTTGCTAAATGACAAAAATCAAAACATAACAGAGAAATTTCTTTTGTATTTAAATCCACAAGAAGAGAGTAGATGCCATGTTTTTAATGCAGTAGCCACATATAAACACTTGTTTCTAAACAAAATCGTTCTTAGAGACAATGGCTTACTCATCAAGACGTTTAATAGAGCATCTATTTCTGATGAGAAAAAAAGTAACACATGCAGGGACATGAAACCAACATTCGTGGAGTAGCTTACTGTATTAGGGGCTTCCCCTGTGACTCAGCTAGTAAAGAATCTGCCTGCAATATGGGAGACCAAGCTTCAATCCCTGGGTTGGGAAGATCCCCTGGAGAAGGGAATGGCTACCCACTCCAGTATTCTGGCTTAGAGAATTCCATGAACTGTGTAGTCCATGGGGTCACAGAGTTGGACACGATTGAGTGACTTTCACTTCACTTCACTTCACTGACTGTATTAGACACCTTCGTATGAAGCATCCTTAGTTTATGTGACTACCACTTAGAGATAAGGAAGATGTGGCTCAAAAAGCAAACATTTCACTAACAATGTGTTTCTGTAGGATGTCAGTTAATAGTTGTCCCACGATAGTCAAATGCTTGAGAAAATACTGATGTTATCAAGCATTCAAGAAGGTTAGGAGACTTGGACTATATAATTGATATCTCTTTGCTCTTTGCTTTTTTCCCTCTTCTTCCCCATGAGGTTTAGAGGTTTCTTCTGGCCCTGAGTTCTGACAGTAGGAAAAGCTGCTGTCAAAAAGCAATAAGGAAAACAGTATCATCTGTATCCTTATAGACATCTGCAGGCTGGTGGGGGTATACATGAGGGACAGAGAGTCTTCATGGAATCCCTGAAATTTTACTGTAAAGTTTTGCTATGTAAGCCAGACATCAGTGGCTGGAGCTGCTTCTGTTCCCCCAAATACCCAGAGAGATGTAGTCAGGAAAGTTTGCTGGAGAACACTGGACACTCAGTATTGTAGTCAGTCTTCAGAGTTAGCATTTCAATTTCCAAGATTTGGCTCAGTTATCTAAATACAGTTCTTTGAGTAAAACAGATTAGTTTTAGAGTTACTGTGTACTCTGTAAAATCTGAAAGACATACTAAGGTTGAAATAGGATCACAATAATAAGAGAAGGCTTCTTATCTGATATGATTAGGTCTTGGTTGGGTAGATGGTGCAGTGGTAAAGAATCTACCTGCCATTGCAGGAGATGCAAGAGACCTGGATTCAGTCCTTGTGTTGGGAAGATCCCCTGGAGGAGGAAATTGCCACCCACTCCAGTATTCTTGCCTGGAAAATTCCATGGACAGAGGAGCATGGTGGCCTACAGTCCCTGGCGTCGCAAAGAGTTGGACGCGTTGAGCAACTAAGCACGCCCCCAGGTAGCCCCAAATTCATTAAAATCACGAATTACTTAAAAGCAGTACATATACATCTTAAACATTTTAATTAAAAATGTTAATGGACATCCATCAGACCATTTGTTGTTATCAGGCAAGTGTTTCCTTTGACTGAGGATCCATTAACTAGGGAATCACTTTCTTTTCTTTATATAAATGAACCCATAATAGTTGATAGTTTAGTTTGATTTAAAAATGGAGCTAGAGTTAAAAGGCACTTGTGAAAAAATCTAGAATCCTTCTAGACTTTTATGATTTTTCTCCAATTTTTTATGATTTTCTTACCTACATCTAATTTGAGAGCTTTTTCTTTTGATGACATAATTTTATCAAACTCTCTGTATTTCAACTTAATTTTCCTAGGAAAAAAAAAACAAAATTTCTTTTTTTATGTTGTTCAGTTTATGTAATAAAAATATATTTGTACCTGAACTTACAATAATAAGTACAATGGACATAAACAGTCTTGGGAACAGGTACAATTAACACTTGGTAAACAAAGACTCTCAGCTAGTAGGGCCAGGTGTATGCACGAGTATTGGTCTCCTAGTTAAGCCTTTCAGCCCGCTATAGCTGTTTTACAGAGGCCATCAATTTAAGCTGCAGGTAGAAGTTAAGTCATTAATAGATCTTCTTCTGTGGTCATATTATATTTTTCTACTTTTCAACCACCTTTGATACTATGGTTCTTCAACTCTTCAGGCCTTTCTGTCTACTTCTGGGAAGCCCCAGAGTGATGTCTGACATGCGTTCATAGACAACTCTTTTTATTTTCCTTAAACATTGTGGGCATCTGTTGGTCTAAGCCTCATGAAGGCAGCATCCCTTTAGTTGACAAAAGCTGGGCTGCCTCCTACGAGACACTTCATCTTGGCTGGAAACTACTGTTACCCTGGGAGTGAAGAACTTTCATCTCCTAACGTAATGAGCTCTTTACATGGTCTCTTCATGTCTTTGTTGGAAATCAAACATAAGTATATGGAGGTGAGGTCAGCCACAGTTATGACTGTCAACAAACAGGATATTCTACTAGTCACTCACTTCCACTGACAACTGAGGCATTGTTACAGGGCTAAGGTATGGGCCTGCTCTTCTCTTCCCTTGGTTTAGTCACTAAGTCATGTCCGATTCTTACGACCCCATGGACTATAGCCCGCCAGGCTCCTCTGCTCATGGAATTATCCAAGCAAGAATACTGGAGTGGGTTGCTTTTCCCTTTTCCAGGGGATCTTCCCAACTCAGGTATCAAACCTGAGTTGATTTTCTATCCACTGAGCCACCAGGTAAGCTTATTTCCCAGGAGACTTCTCCATGTCTAATACAAATAGGCTCCCAGCAAGTCCAGGCTGCCAGACATAGTGCAGACGTGGGCCCACAGCTCAGACATTTCTCAAGAGTCCCTGTGATATCAGTTCTCCATTTTTTCTTCTGTTAATCGCTGCAGTTGTGGTACCATGGTAGGATAATCTAGTGAAGTATTAAAATCCCCATTTTCAAGAAGGGGAAACCAAGGCCCAGAGAGTAAGATATGCAACTGGTAAGCAGTGAGTTGGGACTGGAACCAGCCCCTTAACTCTCCCCATGTTTTTCTATGAGAGAATGCAGAGCATCCACCCCATTCATGAAACAGGGCTGTCGTGGGCAGAGCAAGCCCGAGGGGGCTGTGAAAAGGCTCTGATCCACTGCCAGGGATGCTCCTGCTTGTCCTCCGCTCTGTCCAAGTACTTTGCTCCCCTAGGCTGACACTGCAGCAAGAGGAAAAGACATAGCTGAGGAATAAGGGAAGGGAGTCAAGGGTGTATTAGCCTGAAATCCTGAGCTTCCAATGCAGTGGGCCTGGGTTCGATCCCTAGTCAGGGAACTAGAGCCCACATGCTGAAACCAAGACCCCACACAGCCAAATAAATAAATCAGTTGGAAGAAAAAAAGAGAGTGTATTGGCCTGATGGTAGGTGCTGGGACTTCCCTTCCCTGAATGTCTCAACATGGAAGAGGATGACAGGTATGTTCCCACTCCCAGGGACATGATGGCTAAGTCACTTCAATCATGTCCAACTCTGTGCGACCCCATAGACAGCAGCCCACCAGGGTCCCCGGTCCCTGGGATTCTCCAGGCAAGAACACTGGAGTGGGGTGCCATTTCCTTCTCCAATGCATGAAAATGAAAAGGGCAAGTGAAGTTGCTCAGTCGTGTCCGACTCTTCATGACCCCATGGACTGCAGCTCCTCCATCCATGGGATTTTCCAGGCAAGAGTACTGGAGTGGGGTGCCATTGCCTTCTCCACAGGGACATGATAGTTCAGTGCTATTATTCTTTCATTCCTTTCTGTGTCTGTAGTTGCATGCAACAGGGTGGGGTTAATCTTACTCTAGTTTTGGACAAAAAAATGAAGACTCTGAAATTTAGAGTCTCCTTTTCCCTTTTTATATTTTTCTTGCTAATTTAAATAGTTTGGCAGTCTCTTGTTTGAGAAACTTTACTAGAGCAAAAGATTTTTAATCTAAGATCATTTGGCTTATGTTTTTTTAGGTAACTACTTTTTCCAACATAATGTCTCAACTTTTTAATTTTTTTGTGGGAGAAGGAAGGATTTATTGCATCTTTCCCAAAGCAATATCTCAATGTGTCAACTTTAAAGAAGCAAATATAAGCCCTGGACATTCTTCTGGCTCTTCGTGTAAAGAGCGAAGAGAACCCACAAGTTTAACTCCTGGGTTCCCACATAAATAAATATTTTTGTTTTTACGCTATAGCAGTTCTTAAAACTTTAAAGTTCAAGAACAGATATCAAGATTGCTTTGGCTATTTGAGGTTTTTTGTATTTCCATACAAATCTTGAAATTATTTGTTCTAGTTCTGTGAAAAATATCGCTGGTAGGTAGCTTGATAGGGATTGCATTGAATCTATAGATTGCTTTGGGTAGTATACTCATTTTCACTATATTGATTCTTCCGATCCATGAACATGGTATATTTCTCCATCTATTAGTGTTCTCTTTGATTTCTTTCATCAGTGTTTTATAGTTTTCCATATATAGGTCTTTAGTTTCTTTAGGTAGATATATTCCTAAGTATTTTATTCTTTTCATTGCAATGGTGAATGAAATTGTTTCCTTAATTTCTTTTTCTTTCTCATTATTAGTGTATAGGAATGCAAGGGATTTCTGTGTGTTGATTTTATATCCTGCAACTTTACTATATTCATTGATTAGCTCTAGTAATTTTCTGGTGGAGTCATTAGGGTTTTCTATGTAGAGGATCATGTCATCTGCAAACAGTGAGAGTTTTACTTCTTCTTTTCCAATTTGGATTCCTTTTATTTCTTTTTCTGCCCTGATTGCTGTGGCCAAAACTTCCAGAACTATGTTGAATAGTAGCGGTGAAAGTGGGCACCCTTGTCTTGTTCCTGACTTTAGGGGAAATGCTTTCAGTTTTTCACCATTGAGGATAATGTTTGCTGTGGGTTTGTCATATATAGCTTTTATTATGTTGAGGTATGTTCCTTCTATTCCTACTTTCTGGAGAGTTTTTATCATAAATGGNTCTGCAAACAGTGAGAGTTTTACTTCTTCTTTTCCAATTTGGATTCCTTTTATTTCTTTTTCTGCCCTGATTGCTGTGGCCAAAACTTCCAGAACTATGTTGAATAGTAGCGGTGAAAGTGGGCACCCTTGTCTTGTTCCTGACTTTAGGGGAAATGCTTTCAGTTTTTCACCATTGAGGATAATGTTTGCTATGGGTTTGTCATATATAGCTTTTATTATGTTGAGGTATGTTCCCTCTATTCCTGCTTTCTGGAGAGTTTTTATCATAAATGGATGTTGAATTTTGTCAAAGGCTTTCTCTGCATCTATTGAGATAATCTTATGGCTTTTATTTTTCAATTCATTAATGTGGTGAATTACAATGATTGATTTGTGGATATTGAAGAATCCTTGCATCCCTGGGGTCATGAAGAGTTGGACATGACTGAGCAACTTTACTTTCACTTTTCACCTTCATGCATTGGAGAAGGAAATGGCATCTCACTCCAGTGTTCATGACCCCATGGACTGCAGCCTACCAGGCTTCTCCATCCATGGGATTTTCCAGGCAAGAGTTCTGGAGTGGGGTGCCATCACTTTCTCTGGTTCATAAGGGTTAAGAATTTCAAAAACCTTGACATCTTGAATTTCCTTATCTAAGAAATCCAATTTGTCTTAGAATATTTAGCCCTGTTCCTTCTCACTGATAGGTGAAGTCTATGGAATGTACATGAGTCAGAAAAAGCCCTGTCACTGGATGGGTGTTTAGAAAGAAATGGTCTTGCACAAAGCCACTGCAGCCCCTGAAGAAATATGGCTTTGCAAATAGTTAACTATCTGCAATGTAAATACTCAATGGTATTTGGCTACCTTGGTAAGATTTGTGCAAATTCACTATCTATTGATTTTATTTACTTCTGACATGGTGCATCAAATTGCATGCTATTAGTTTATTACTCTGTAACAATTACCACAAAATTAACAACTTCAAAAAATACACATATGTTGTCTCACAGGTTCACAGAAAAGAAGTCCGGGCACTACAAAACCAAATCCTCTAATCAGGGTCCTATAAGCTGTGATCAAAGTAACAGCCAGGGCTATATTTTTATCTGAGATTCAGTGTCCTTTCTAAGCTCACATGGTTGTGGGCAGAATTCAGTTCCTTGAGGTTGTTGAATTGAGGCCCTCAGGATTTAAAAGACAAACAGAAAAATTATTAAAAATACTCAAATGCGTATTCTAGAAATGAAAAATAATTAATTAAAAAGAGAAATTGGGCATTATTTCTGAAAATTTTAAAAATTATTGAAAGATATTAACCATAAAATTAAAAGATAATTTTAAAAGATATTCATTACATATTCAAGAAATAATATATCACAAACAACATAAATAGAAATATCATAAAATCAGAAATATCATAAAAAATTGCTGAATGTTGAGATGAGAAAAAAGATATAATCAGTTTATTGATTATTCAAATTAGCCAGTTTACAGTCATTAAACTACCTTGCATATTTTACTGTGAGAAGCTCTTTAAGGAGAGAGCCCTCAACAGGAAGCCCCTTTTCTTGTCACTTTAGTAATGCAAATAACTTTTAAACCAGCAGCTCTATTGATCATCATCTAACCTATTTTAGGGTTCATAATTTCAATTTGAAGGCTTGCAATATGAAATGTTGGCTTTCCTGGAACACAACTTTAAGAAGTTACTCTTGAAAAGATCTCAGATTCATAAATATACAGTAAATCTCCACTATGAGTAGAAGCTCCAAAGTGGACATATGCAACTCATCACTCCTATTATAACACCAGATTCAAATTCTTAACAATTCAATGTATTTAGCTCTAGATTTGGAGAAGGCAATGGCACCCCACTCCAGTACTCTTGCCTGGAAAATCCCATGGACGGAGGAGCCTGGTAGGCTGCAGTCCATGGGGTCGCTGAGGGTCGGACACGACTGAGCGACTTCACTTTCACTTTTCACTTTCATGCATTGGAGAAGGAAATGGCAACCCACTCCAGTGTTGTTGCCTGTCGAATCCCAGGGGCGGGGAAGCCTGGTGGGCTGCCGTCTCTGGGGTTGCACAGAGTCGGACACGACTGACGTGACTTAGCAGTAACTTAGCAGCTCTAGATTAAGCCAACTACTAGATTCAGTTTTATTAGTGAAAATCAGTCATTGGTTTTAAACTGATTTACTTAATAGGACCAATTACAAAACTTGTAATGTATTCTAATTTTTTTTCTTATCTGTGATGATCAGCAGGATAGTGACAATACAGGATGGAGAGTTTATTTCACTCATGCACACACATTTGAACCACACATTATCCATAACAGCATATACAAAATTGTAATGTTTGTAACTTCATATGCTGCTAAGTCATGTCAGTTGTGTCCGACTCTATGTGACCCCATAGACAGAAGCCCACCAGGCTCCTCTTCCCTGGGATTCTCCAGGCAAGAACACTGGAGTGGGTTGCCATTTCCTTCTCTCATGCATGAAAGTGTAAAGTGAAAGTGAAGTCTCTCAGTCATGTCTGACTCTAGCGACCCCATGGACTGTAGCTTATGAGGCTCCTCCGTCCATGGGATTCCCCAGGCAAGAATACTGGAGTGGGGTGCCATTGCCTTCTTCGGTAACTTCATATAATTGAGCATTAAATGTAAGTGGCTATGATACCAACTCATTCATTTCTAACTCTGTGAATTACAGCTTCCTGTCAGAGCCCAGAAAAATGTATTTATTTTTTCTGATATTCTACAGAAATGATCTACTCTGTGGGAAGGACCAACATTTTAACTTTCATGAGCTGTATAAAAGGCAAAATTTCTTTNATTGAGCATTAAATGTAAGTGGCTATGATACCAACTCATTCATTTCTAACTCTGTGAATTACAGCTTCCTGTCAGAGCCCAGAAAAATGTATTTATTTTTTCTGATATTCTACAGAAATGATCTACTCTGTGGGAAGGACCAACATTTTAACTTTCATGAGCTGTATAAAAGGCAAAATTTCTTTTTTTATATAATAAAAAATCATTCCATATAGCAATTTCTATATATCACAAAGTCAGGGATTAGCCTCCTCTTGATTTACATTTACAAAACATGTAGAGCAGTACACTATAAACTTTGGCCACCTCATGCGAAGAGTTGACTCATTGGAAAAGACTCTGATGCTGGGAGGGATTGGGGGCAGGAGGAGAAGGGGACGACCGAGGATGAGATGGCTGGATGGCATCACGGACTCGATGGACGTGAGTCTGAGTGAACTCTGAGAGATGGTGATGGACAGGGAGGCCTGGCGTGCTGCGATTCATGGGGTCGCAAAGAGTCGGACACGACTGAGCGACTGAAATGAACTGAACTGAACTGAGGGACCCTCCGAGTCTGCCCAAGTGTCTATCAACACATACTGTACTCTTTTTTCCTCCTAATAAATACTTTACTGGTCTCACTAAAAAAAAGAACAGAAATTGTCTTACTTTTACAGAGCAGGAAACTGAGTCAGATAGAAGAAGTGATTTGCCTAATGAGACATGACTGGTTAGTAGCAGAGCTTGGATTAACTCAACATTTCTCAGCATTGAGTTCAGAGTTCTTTCTGCTACCTTGTGTTGCCTCCTATGCCACTGATGAATGGGTTAATGAATTACTCTGTATATGGTGGCTGAATGCCCCAAATGCCTTTGAAAGTAAGAAGAGAGTATTATTCCTTACTGATTGTTCGGTTTAAATGAATCACCAGAAAATTATAGGAACCCCTCTTAAGCTTCTGCATTCCCGGATTTATGCCATTTTAGCTCAAATCACAGGTTTTCCAGTACTCCCCCAAAAGTATGGATATTTGGAAAATGAAAGCCACATACAGATTAAGTTAAACAAGGTAAAATTGTGGTAATCCCTCAATACGATTTAGTGACGTTCAGACTGAGTAGTGCTCCAAATTATAGTTTTTCCAAAGGTTTACTGTTATCTACATTATTCATTTCCGTTGCCAGCCCTACTTGACAGGGACATGTAGTAGATTTGTTGGAGAAAGCAAACACTGTTTTAACTACAATAGCCTGCAATGCTAGTAGTCACAGCACAGTGTCACCTGTCAGAAGCCCCCAGGGACCACTACTGGAAATCAGCTACCCACCTTATTTCAGTTCTATCAGATGCCAGTTGATTGATTTATTAGTCTATTAAAGCAGCTGGAGAATGTTTCACAAAAGGATTTATTTGTTTGGAGGTACCCGAGAGAAACTAGAAGGTTCTTAGTAAGAGATTTTGAATTTCTACCTTATGAACTGCTGGCTGGTATAATAACTAAATCGGGACACAGAATGCCTGAGTAATGTTCCAAGACCATAAAGCCAGTCAGCCTGGGAGCCAGAGAGACTTCAGGCGATGTGCCCGTAACCACTGTGCCTCTGCCTCCCCGCTATGAGGTGAGCCAATGGTTTTGGCATAAAGTTTTTTTTTTTTTTTTTTGATTCAAAACTGGGCTCTGCTACTCAGGAGTTGTGGAAACTTGGTGAATTAACTTATACTTTTGTCTCTCCTTTGTTAACAGGCAGGGCATTAGGACTAACCTCCTGGGATTTTTTGGTGAGGTTTATGTGAGGTGATACCTGCTTACCACAATACCTAGCATCTAATAAGACCTTAACCAGTGGCAACCTTTATTATATTATTGTTGTTATGACTGTGGGGGACTTAAAAATTAAGAGGTATTTTACTGAGTCCAAGGAACTTTTGATTATATTGGGGACTGAAAATATAAGTAGGTGCAAATTAATGCAGAATCAAGAATAAAAGCATAAGAAATGAAACCCCATAATTTGGAAGTGTTCAATGGAGACAGTGGTATAAACAATGTTTACCTCCTTTCTGGGTTTACTTTGACTCAGGTAAAAGTGTCCATGCACATTTTCCATTTGCAGTAACACAGATGGACTTGGAGGGTATTATGTTAATTTAAATAAGTCAGACAGAGGAAGACAAATACTGTAATGAATCACTCATATGTGAAATCTAAAAAACAGAACAAACCAGTGAATATAATATAAAGGAAACAGACTCACAGATATAAAGAATGAACTAGTGGTTACCAGTAAGGAGAGGAAGGTGGGGAGGGGCAAGATAGGGATGAAGGGTTGAGAAGTACAAACTATCATGGGTAAAATAAGCTACAAGCATATATTATCCACACAGAACACAGCCAGTGTTTTATAATAACTCTACATGGAATATAACCTTTAAAATTGTGAATCACTATGTTGTTCACCTATAACTCATATCATATTGTACGTATATATCTCACATTTCTAAAAAGTGTGCATGTACTATATAGATAATTATTGAATCATTCTGTTGTACACTTTAATATAATGTTATATGTCAACTATATCTAAATTTTTAAAAAGTGTACTTATGCCAATCATACACACCTTCAGCGATATGCTATTGATTTCATGAGAAACATTCTAGATTTTTTATGTGGACTAACTTTTCATTTGCCCTGCTGTTAACAGTCTGTTTTAGATGAGCTAGCAATTTCGTGCATTTTTGCTATGCATCATTTTTAGCTCTTCCATTCAGCACCAATCTAAAGTCAACATAGTATTAAGACATAGTATTAAGTAGATCTTTTTCAGTAACTGGCAAATTTCAAATTTTTATGTAAATCACTTCTTTTCCTAAGCCCTGCAACAGTTGTACAACAAGAGACAGTCATTTTGGTGTAATTGATAGGCTAAGTAGAAGTGGAGAATTTCATATAAGGAAATATGAGTACCGTTGCATTAAAGAAAAGATATGTTGCTGATTTGTATTATTAATTGGTGCAACTCTGGGAGTTGAGTTTGTCATATACTCCTAAATAACAGCCCGTCATCAGCTTCAACATTCTTGATCTGGAAGGTCACTTTTCTAACTAGTCAATGCCAGTTGCCTTGCTTACTTGACTAAAATAATCATATTATACAGACTTGATGACCAAACTTGTTTACATTATGGCTATATCTAGTGAACTATTGATTCTTAGTTTTCAGTCTGTCTTCCAAGTCAACTATAAATTCGCTGGTGTCATGTTTTTCAAAATAAAATAATTAAGAAACCCATAACATATGAAAACGTTTCCTTCAGTCCATCAAGTAACAAGACCCTCATGAATTTCTGTTTCGTTTTTTAAGTAACTAATTCATTATCGTGAATAAGAGCAGTCTCTTGAATAGCTTCTTATGTGTAGTAGAACTGGATTGTTTTTGATGTGATAATTATAGTCAGTTTTATGTAATCTTTTCTTGTCTCCATTCTTCGCTGTAGTCTTAAGAGTTTTCCAGTTTTCTCTAGAAACACTTGGACTGGATCAGCTTTTAGAATAAGTGCTGATTAAAATAATCACCAGTGTTCTTGCCTGGAGAATCCCAGGGACGGGGGTCGGGGGTGGGGGACCTGGTGGGCTGCCGTCTATGGGGTCGCACAGAGTCGGACACGACTGAAGTGACTTAGCAGCAGCAGCAGCCCATTGCTTATAGTGCCACCTGGTGGCCTCGATCTATTACTACTGCTGATAGCAATGAAGCCGACCCTCAACTGGAGTCAGATCTGAAATTAGCAGTTTTTAAAAGAAATGTATCCCAAGTGCATACATTTTCATACATTATCCTGAGTGTATTCATTTTCAGATTATTAACTACTTGAGAAAACTGAGGTAAATGTAAGCTATAATTAAGAGTTCTGCTGGAGAAGATCATTAATGCATTTGAGTGAAGGTGGATCACAGCACCCCTGAACAAAAAATAAAAGGTGCTGGATTCACTACTGAATTTAGTCCTCAGATATTCCTAGTTTTATTTCTTATGTTAATGTAAAGGCTTTGATATGTGTACCCATGGTTGCAGTGTTAAGAGATCAAACCTTCACAGCAGGGTCCAGTTTTTTGGGCAAAAATATATGTTGCTTTGTAAAGCATATAAACCAGAAATGAATGTGTAGTGTTCTGGTGTTATTTTTCATGATGAAAGTGGGGTTAGAATCAGGGTCATGGCAGGAAAACTATACAAAAGTCTGTATTACTCATTGAAAACATTTAAGAAGACAAAAAAGAAATTGGCTGAGAATTCATTTTGATTGACAAGTGTTTAATTTACACTTATTTAAATTCCATTGAAGAGCCATTTTGTTCCAATTGTGATAGGCATAGTTGAGGTTGTTAGGTGATTAACAAACAGTTCAGGTGGAGGTACAGGCTCTTTTTCTGCAGTATGTTCTTCTACAGGCCTGGCTGCCCAGGCCTGTGGCCGTTTTCCTTTCCTCAAGACCCAGAAACTATAGGATGACAAAGAAGTCACACCCAGCCATCCCAGACTCAGCTAACTCTGACTCTATACAAAAGTCATTAGTGAAAAAGATCAAGAATTCCTTCCTTTAAAAAGAAAAAGAAACAGAAGATGATTCACTAGAGATGGGTATTCTACAGTTTTAATGTCCTCTACTAACTTATCTCTTGCAAAATATCTCTAGCAAGACAATTTAGTGAGTCGTTATTAGTCAAATTGTGTTCCCTTCAAAAAGATAGGCTGCGGCCGAAACCCAGGACTTCAAATGTGACCTTATTTGGAAATAGAATATTTGCACAGGTACTCAATTAAAAATGAGGTCATTGGGTGGGAGTGGGGATAAGGGGGGTCTTCCCTAGCAGCCCAGTAATTTAGACTCTGTGCTTCCATTACAGGCAGTGAGTGAATTCAGTCCTTGATCAGGGAACTAAGATCCCACTTGCTACAGGTGGGGTGCCCCCCCCCACCCAAGTGAGGTCATTGGGGGTTGACCTTGATCCCATATAACTGGGGTCCTTATTAAAAGGGGAAGTTTGGTTACAGAGACAGACCTGCTCAGAGGAAAGACCGTGTGAAGAGACACAGGGAGAGCACCATGTGAGCAAAGGAGTTTCGCTGTCACAAGCCAGCAAGGTGGGGCTACGGGACGCTGGAGGAGGAAGAGTCCTTCCCCAGCAGGTCAGGGGGGTTAGGGCCCTCCCTGCTGGCTCAGCAGGCAAAGAATCCGCCCGCAATGCGGGAGACCCAGACTCGGTCCCTGGGTTGAGAGGATCCCCTGGGGGAGGGCATGGCAACCCACTCCAGTATTCTTGCCTGGAGAATCCCCATGGACAGAGGAGCCTGGCGGCCTACACAGTTTATGAGGTCGCCAAGAGTCGGGCACGACTGAGCGACTCGGCACACAGCACACAAGGTCTTTCAAATACCCTGCTAAGATAAAACACTTCTGTTGTTTGAAACCACTCAAATTGTGCTACTTTGCTCTGGCAGTCCTAGGAAATAAATGGAATCACAATGTTGAAATAGTACTGACCACATTGCCCTGTGAGCACATTACAGGAATTGTCTTATTCCCACCTAATAACAACCTTGAGCAGTCTATTATCATCTTCCCAAGATACCATCAGATGAAGTTACTAACTTACTGAGGTTAAATGATTTGCCCAAGATCACAGTTAGTAAGTGAGTGAGCTGGGATTTGAACCCAGGCTGGTTTAATCCTAGACTCTGCTGTGTGTGTGTGTGTGTTGTGTGTCTGTGTGTGGTGTGTGTGTGTGTGTGTTGTTTGTGTGTGTGTGTTGTGTGTGTGTTGCAGCCACTGTCACACTACCCTCATGTCTCATCTAGAACCACTCACCTCCATTTCAGAGGAGAATTGTTCTTGGCATTAACTGGCAACTCCATTCTTCATCTTCAAGGGCATGAATGACTCTTCATTTCTCTGACAATATTCTCTGGTCTCTTTGTAATTCAAAATTTATAACCTTATTGGCCTCTCCCCTAACACCTCTCCATTTCTTCCCACCTCTTTCCATCACCCAAATCAAAGTTTAATATGTGTAGCAGAGTGAAAAAACTACATTGAGTCAATTTTCTGCTTCAAAAGAATTTCTTTTAAAAATCTGCTTTGAACTGTGTAGATATCAGAGATACTAAAAACTGGGCTAACACTTAAAACTCAGGGTTTTATTACTGAAACTTCATTCTCAGAGCGTAATTTATTTTTTCTATATAACAGATTATTTCTGCATTTCAGTTTAACTCTGCTAACTGATCCAAAAAAAAAATAAAGAAATTAGTTTATAAAGGGCCATGGGTTGAAGCAGTTTAAAAAAAAAATTCTACTTAAACCAACAGTTAGACAAAACAGTTGATTGTACATGGACTTTAACAGCTCAAGCCATCAAACTAGATTTCTGTTTGCTCATTAGAGAAACAAAGAGAGAATTGGGAATCTCAGGTATGTTTGATTGCTAACCCCTGAAACGTCCCTTTATCTGTATTCTCGATCTTGACTTAGCATGCCACCTTCTGCTTGGTGTCCTACACTGAAATGGTAGCTTTCCAACTTTTTTGCCTACAACCCATAGTCAGGAAGCCAGGGGCGGGGTCCAGGGAGGAGGGATGGTAAACACTGTCGGCTGCTCCAGGGGGATTGAAAGGATGACTAACAGTGCTCCATAATTGGGAGATCAGTGTTTATTGAAGCAAATGTGTTTGCTCTTGTTCAATCTAACAGTCATCTAGGGAATATCGGGGCAGGCATGAGTAATAAAGCTGCCAGAGGAGTAAAAGTCACTGGATTTGATAAGATTGTGAAGCCAAACAGCAAGAAAATCTGCCTGCCTGGTAGGTGTCCCATGCTCCAGCAAACACTGCTGTAGAGACAAGCCATCCATTAGCAAGGCCTCAGGGAACTCACAGAACAGCAGTCATGCATGCTGGACATTGGGCGGGCTGTCTTATAACAGCACAAAAGTACTCAGCAACCATCTACGGCACCTTTCCTTTTACTTTTCAAATTGTTTTGTTTTTCTTTTCTGTAACACATTGTTTATAAAGTAGAAAGAAGTTAGCAGTTTATGTATTTGGAGATTAGAATGCATGAAGGTTAAATGACTATCTCAGGGCCCAACAGCTAGTTGGTGAGGCTGGGGAAGCTCAGAAGCCGCCAGCAATGGTCCTGCCCCTTGCTGATCCTTTCTGTTTTCCGAGGCTTTTCACAAAACCCTGGACCTCGACCCTTCTACCTTGCCTGACTAAACTAAGGAAACTACGCTGAACTAAACTTAATGACTAAAGCACAGATTTGTCCCGACTTGAAGAATGTCAGATAGGGACCCCCTTTATTGATTGGTCATGAGGAGGAAGAAGAGAGGAAGTGGTAAGAGAGGCATCAATATTTTATAAAGTCTCATTGCTTAAGTCCACCAGGGTATTTCTATTCCTACCTATTAATAAAATGAAGAAAAAGGACAACAGTATAGTCATTCAACTTAATTCAGAACTAGTGGGTAACACTAAGAAAATTCAGTGAGAAAATTCTAAAAGATAGGAACCTCTAAGAAACTCAGGGGGAAAAAAGCAGTTATATAAGTAAGAGGGGATATTACTATTAAGTAGTGACCTTTCGTCTGGACTGTTGAAACTAGAACCATCTAGATGTCAGTGAGATTCTCACGGGAAGGTAAGTAACAAAAAAATAAGGCTTTTTTGCCTGTCTTTCTAACTTAGATAAAAGCAGTATTAGCTATAGAAGTAAAAGCTAAAGCTATCAAAACTAGGTTTCTATAATAACTTATCAGAGCTACAAAGAGATTTAGGAATTTTAAGGTAAAAGTGGTAGGCAATGCCATGGAAATGGAAAAGATCATTTTTCAAAAAAATACTTGTAGACCAAGACTAGAAGAGAATTATGTAAAGAATCCTAATACTGAAGAATAGGCAAAAAAAAAAAAAAAAAAAAGAGAGGCAGAGAAGAGATGATCTAGAGACCAGAAGACAATAGTGAGACAAGGAGGGCAGAAAGATTCGAAGCTGTATCTATTATGGCCTCCAGATCAAAAAGGACTGAGAATTCAAAGCATTCCTTGGGATTTGATATTCAAATTTTCCTGCAATGCAGGAGACCCGGGTTTGATCCCTGGATCAGGAAGATCCCCTGGAGAAGGAAATAGCAACCCACTCCAGTATTTGTGCCTGGAGAATCCCATGGACAGAGGAACCTGATGGGCTCCAGTCCTTGGGGTCACAAAGAGCTGGACACGACTGAGTGATTCACATACACGCAACATGCTCAAATCAAATAATACATAATCTTGGTGAGAGCTTTCAGTGAATGACGGGGAGAAAGCCTAATAAAACTCAGGCAGAGAGTAAATGGAAAGGAGTGGAGTGGTCACATCAGAGTAAAACCATCTTTTAAGATGTTTGTCTCTGAAGGGAAGTTGAATTGAAAGGATATTTTATAAAGAGGGAGAAGGATCCAAGGGGATGAGTTCAAGGAGAAGGAGAAGGGAGAGCTGAGAAAGCAAGCTTTGGGAAGAGTGGGTGGGCACAGGGTCCAGTATGGATGTGATGGGCTTGGCTCCAGATAGAAGGAGAACATCCCTGGGATAGAGGCTAAGTTAGGAGATTAGAGGTTGGAGGTTCTGCCAGATGCTTTCTATGAGCAGCCAGTTACCAACGGAGTGTGGGGCCTTAAGATGTCATTTAATCTTCACGAGTTCTAATCTCCAAATACATAAAACTGCTAACTTCTCCTTTCTATTTTATAAACAATGTATTAGAGAAAAGAAAAGCAATATACTTTGAAAATAAAAAGTAAATGTCTTGTAGAGGGTTGCTGACCATTTTTGTGTTAGGATAGCCGGCCCGATATGCAGTACCCATGACTGCTGTTCTGTGAGTTCCCTGAGGCCTTGCTAATGGATGGCTTGTCTCTACAGCAGTGTTTGCTGGAGCATGGGACACCTACCAGGCAGGCAGATTTTCTTGCTGTTCAGCTTTACAATCTTATCAAATCCAGTGATTTTTACTCCTCTGGCAGCTTTATTACTCATGCCTGCCCCGATATTCCCTAGATGACCATTTGATTGAACAAGAGCAAACACATTTGCTTCAATAAGTACCAGCCCCCTAAATATGGAGCACTGTTGGTCATCCTTCCGATGCCTCTGAAGCAGCTGCCAGTGTCTACCGACTCTCCTCCCTGAGCTCTTCCTCAGGCCTCCCGACTGCCTGCTGCACTGCTCTGGTTCACCTCCTGCCTCTGTTTCCCCTGTGGTACCTCCTCTTCTTCATTTGCTTCACCTGGACTCGAAGTGGTGGCCGCTGCAAAGGTGCTATTGTCTGCGTTCTCTCCTGTCCTCCACTCTATCCCTCAGGAGTCTCCCAAGTGGATGCACGTACAGCTCTCATTCTCGTAGGTCAGTCGGCTTATTTCACTTCTGAGTCTCCAAGGGTTCCACAGATCCTTCTTCCTTTGCCGGGAGCCAGTGTGAGGAATCCCGCCCGTGACAAGGTCATGCGGTAGGAAGCCTGGCAAACGCAAGGCGTGTTCAGGTTTCAGGGGTTCCCCCTGGAATTTCCCGAGCATCCACCCCTCAAAGAATAAGAATCTGCCGGCCTTTTTACTCTGCTTTTCCACTCTTCTGATATTCTCTGGAAAAGTCAATTCAAGGCTTTAGTCTTCTGCATTTAAAAGGGATGTTTCAGTTAAACGCCCTCTGATAACTCTCTAGCTAGCTTGCCTAACAGGTTCCTCAGACCTCTTAACAGCTTGTAAATTGCTTGCAGCCCCCAACTGCGAGAGGCACAAAGTTTAAAAGCATCTTAAGGAAACAGAGCCTTTTCTAAAGAGTTAAAAATTATATTGGTAGGGGTTTTCACTGTTGACTCAATGACTGCTGCCAGACCTCCATATTCTTTATCTTTTAGGCACCTGGAGGATGTTAATCAATGTAAACGGGATATGGAAAGAGATAGATAGTAGTTTTGATGTTAGCAACACTAGACTTTTGAGTTAATTACTTTTCTTTGTTATATATCACTGCACTCCCCTTGTGTCCTTGCTATGTAAGAATGTAACTTTATTTAGTGCTTTCTGAGAGTGGCACCAGACTTTGGGAAGATCAACACAAATAAGTCTTCTGGTTGACAAACCCTTATCAGGAAAAAGGTTGTAAAATGTTAATTGGCTCTCTGGCTAGAAGACATGTAAATCATCTAAGACTTGTGTATACAATTAGGTATGCAGAGAAAAAAAGCCTGGTTTTGATAAGAGTCAGGGCTGCTGACGCCGCATAATTTTGTATTGCCCATTGATCTCTATGTACAATCAAGGGTATAAAAGGCCCTCTGAACAATAGAGGATGGGATCAGTAGCTGGACTGGTTTCCCCCCCGTGTCTCCTCTTTCTACTTTAATTTCAGGCTGAATTCCCATCTGGAGCGGGCGGCTCATCATGTCTACTTACTTGCCCTGGCTTTCAAGGACTGTGAGAGAAAGTGTCCAAGGCGGGGCACTTTCCAAAATTCGAACGGACGCCGGTGGCCTCACGTAGATGATGCAAACTTCTTGTCTGAAGTTTTATTAGTTCAGCTCGTAAACCAAGTTATTCAGCCTCTTTTCTCCACTTAATTTTCCTACTAAACTATCTCTTTCTAATCTAATCTAATATTAATAAATAAGTTTTCCTCGCCGACGCCGTCCACCCTTCGAATCACCCTGGATCCACCGGGCCTGGACCCCGGCATTCCTTGAATCTTCTGCTCTCTCCCCCATGCTACAAATCCCAAACCATCTATCTCACTGCCTTTCTGCACGGGTGCCCCGACTATAGTCTTCCTCTGGAGTTTTCTGTGTTACTCCATAGTATCATCCTTCTTTTAGCCACCTGGCTAGAGATGTAGCCATCATCCTTGATTCTACTCCTTCTTTGAATCTCGTGTCCAATATCTTAATTGGTTGTCAAATTCCATCAGTTTTACTTACAAAAGACTCTTGGTTCCATAGCTTTTAGAAGAGGGGGTTTATGTCTTACTCTTGATTCTTGCTCTTTCTCATCCAGAGTCCTGTTGCCAGAGTTCTGTCTTTACAGTCCTGATGTGACCTTGCCACTCCCTGGAAATCTCACAGTTCTCTATTGTTTCCAGCATAAAACCCAGACGATGGCATTTGAATCACTTCAGGATTGAGCCTCAACTACTCTTGGACTCTTGTTTCTAGACGCACTGCCCATACTTTGTTCACACTTAAGTCATGTTGAGATTCTTACCGTTGACAAGGACACAAATGCATCTTTTCAACTCCCGATTTTTGCGTATTCAATTCCTTCTGCCCAGAGTTCAGTTAATATCATTCAATTTTATTAAAAGTTTCCTGTAATACTACTTAATAAATTTTTGTTGGATTGAAATATAATGATTACCCTCTCTCTTGGACATAAATAGCAAAGCAGAGATCAAATCGTTTTCATCTTTGTATTTCTAGCAGTTAACAGAGATGGATAGTAGATACTCAGGAAATATTTACTTGGAGACAAAAGCTGAAGAATTACTGATCTGCATGGTTATATGTATTTTTAATATCCATGTTTTCCCTAAGAGGGGCAATGTAGTAAAATAACCAGTTAAAGATATAAAATACACATTCTTTACTACCCACCAGCATGAATTGTTATTCACTGCGGGAGTACAAGATTGGTACTGACATAAATAGTTGCAAACCACTCTTTTAGTCCCTAAGATCTGATGTGGATAGTAATGAATATTTGTAGTAAAGAGCTTGCTTACAACTTTTCTCTACATGAAATCTTACACATATAGGACCCTCGGGTTTCAGTATCATAGAGTATTTCAGGTGAAATATCTGTTGCCTGCTTTTTGGCAGCAAAGCCTTCCAATATGAAACATTGGGTGTTTAAATAGGTATCATAATTAACAATGAAATTATGGCTATGTTGCAAACACTGGAGAGTTTTAGTAACTGAAAAGTTGGTTCATCCTATAGGAATTCACTTGGCTGCAGATGAATAGAATATTTTGTTCTGGAAGTTTATTTTTTGAAACAGTTATATTCCTAAGCTTCAGTTTATTTAGCTTGTATACAGTAATTCTTTTTATCCTTTCAACTAGTCAGTATTGATTGGGAGAGCACCAGAACTCAAAATCATTTTTAGTTTACTACAGAAAAAAACAATTTCTTCCCTAGGATAATTCTATGATACAGATTAAATCAGAGTCAATCAAAGAAGATCTACCAAGTCAGAGAAATATTTATCTTCTTAACTAAGTTTGTTGCTGTTGCCAACAGGTGCTCAGTCATATGCAACCTCTTGCAACCCCATGGGCTGTAGCCTGTCAGGCTCCCTGAGTGCATTATGTTATTATTGTGAGAACCTTGATTCATTGGTGTTGGTATAAAAGTAAATGTGTACATTGATAAACCTTGTTTTTTTTTTTTAGGAGACAAAATGATCTCTTGCAATTAAAGGTTAGAATAAATGTGGCCTCTGTGTCTTTTCAGTCTGTGATAGCAAGTCTAGGTGGGATGAATCCAAATGAGCACTTTGTCTGACTAAATTACCACGCCCCCCCTTGAGAAGGGTGGAGAGTGCTTCAGACTGGACACTGGCATCAGGCAGACCGTGTCTGGAATTCTACCGTCACCATTTAGTAACAGGATGATGTTGGGCAAATGACTTGGTCTCTCTCAGCTTCAATTTCCTCATCTGTAAAACAGGTATCATCCATTCATTTGTTCATTTAGTTATTCAATAAATATTTGTGGAGCAACTATGATGTGCCAAGTTCTGATAAAGGAATCTGGGTAGCAACAGTGAACACAATAGGAAAAATCATTTTTTAAAATTGAATTGTAGTTGAAGTATGCTATAATATAAATTAGAGGTATATAACAATTCACAATTGTTAAAGGCTATACTCCATTTATAACTATTATAAAATATTGGCTATATTTCCTGTACTGTACAATATATCCTTGTAGCTTATTTATTTATAATAGTAGCTTGTAACTCTTAGTCCCCTACTCCTGTCTTGCTCTTATCCACTTCCTTCTCGCCACTGGTAGCCAGTAGTTTGTTCTCTGTGTCTGTGTGTCTGTTTCTTTTCTGTTATATTCACTAGTTTGTATTTTTTAGAATCTGAATATAAATGATATCATACAGTTATCTGTCCTTCTCTGTTTGACTTATTTCACTTAGCATGATACCCTCTGAATTCATTCATGTTGCTGCAAATGGCAAAATTTCTTTCTTTTTTATGACTGAGTAGTATTTGATTGCAAGTATATGTACTCAATAAAGAGTTCATGATCTGAGCCACAGTCACCTCCCAGTCTCTGTACAGAGCTTCTCCATCTTTGGCTGCAAAGAATATAATCAGTCTGATTTTGGTGTTGACCATCTGGTGGTGTCCATGTGTAGAGTCTCCTCTTATGTTGTTGGAAGAGGGCGTTTGCTATGACCAGTGCATTTTCTTGGCAAAACTCTATTAGTCTTTGCCCTGCTTCATTCCGCATTCCAAGGCCAAATTTGCCTGTTACTCCAGGTGTTTCTTGACTTCCTACTTTTGCATTCCAGTCCCCTATAATGAAAAGGACATCTTTTTTGGGTGTTAGTTCTAAAAGGTCTTGTAGGTTTCATAGAACCATTCAACTTCAGCTTATTCAGTGTTCCTGGTTGGGGCATAGGCTTGGATCACCGTGATATTGAATGATTTGCCTTGGAAATGAACAGAGATCATTCTGTCCTTTTTGAGATTGCATCTAACATGAACTCCTTATTGCCAAATTCAGACTTAAATTGAAGAAAGTAGGGAAAACCACTAGACCATTCAGTGCAGTTCAGTTCAGTTCAGTTCAGTCACTCAGTCGTGTCCAACTCTTTGCGACCTCATGAATCACAGCATGACAGGCCTCCCTGTCCATCACCGACTCCTGGAGTTCACTCAAACTCATGTCCATTGAGTCGATGATGCCATCCAGCCATCTCATCTCTATCGTCCCCTTCTCCTCCTGCCCTCAATCCCTCCTAGCATCAGAGTCTTTTCCAATGAGTCAACTCTTCGCATGAGGTGGCCAGAGTACTGGAGTTTCAGCTTTAGCATCATTCCTTCCAAAGAAATCCCAGTACTGATCTCCTTTAGGATGGACTGGTTGGATCTCCTTGCAGTCCAAGGGACTCTCAAGAGTCTTATCCAACACCACAGTTCAAAAGCATCAATTATTTGGTGCTCAGCCTTCTTCACAGTCCAACTCTCACATCCATACATGACTACTGGAAAAACCATAGCCTTGACTAGACGGACCTTTGTTGGCAAAGTAATGTCTGTGCTTTTGAATATGCTA
>SJYT01043487.1:3063-48010 GCA_006410635.1 Cephalophus harveyi
ACCACCCTTATGGCAGAAAGTGAAGAGGAGCTAAAAAGCCTCTTGATGAAAGTGAAAGAGGAGAGCGAAAAAGTTGGCTTAAAGCTCAACATTCAGAAAACGAAGATCATGGCATCTGGTCCCATCACTTCATGGGAAATAGATGGGGAAACAGTGGAAACAGTGCCAGACTTTATTTTTTTAGGCTCCAAAATCACTGCTGATGGTGACTGCAGCCATGAAATTAGAAGACGCTTACTCCTTGGAAGAAAAGTTATGTCCAACCTAGATAGCATTTTCAAAAGCAGAGACATTACTTTGCCGACTAAGGTCCGTTTAGTCAAGGCTATGGTTTTTCCTGTGGTCATGTATGGATGTGAGAGTTGGACTGTGAAGAAGGCTGATCGCCGAAGAATTGATGCTTTTGAACTGTGGTGTTGGAGAAGACTCTTGAGAGTCCCTTGGACTGCAAGGAGATCCAACCAGTCCATTCTGAAGGAGATCAACCCTGGGATTTCTTTGGAAGAAATGATGCTAAAGCTGAAACTCCAGTACTTTGGCCACCTCATGTGAAGAGTTGACTCATTGGAAAAGACTCTGATGCTGGGAGGGCTTGGGGGCAGGAGGAGAAGGGGACGACCGAGGATGAGATGGCTGGATGGCATCACTGACTCGATGGATGTGAGTCTGAGTGAACTCCGAGAGATGGTGATGAACAGGGAGGCCTGGCGTGCTGTGATTCATGGGGTCGCAAAGAGTTGGACACGACTGAGCGACTGAACTGAACTGAACTGAATAGAAAAGAGCAGACAGTATAATTTTCAGTAAAGCTTTCTATTTGTGAACTTGGAGTGAAGACAAACAAGAAATCAAAGCCCGTTAAAACAGAGCAAAAAATAGACAAACATCATTTCTAAAATGTAGGGTTTTTTAGTATGCAAAAATATAAGCACTTTATTGACTGATGCTGCTTTCTATTTGAAGCCAAATAGAAAACCCTTCTTCTTGAGCATAGGTATACAAATAGATAGTAGGACAACACTGAGAAATTCCTGTGTAAACTCAGTGGTATCATGGTTACAGAAGTTTTCTTAATGAACCCTCAGTTTTGTTTCACAATAAGACATACATCTGTCCTTAGGAATATGGTCTATTCTGTATGTTACTAAATCTTTATTGCACCCAAAGTAAAATATCAACTTTCAACTGCAATTTTATAGCTCATATTTGCCATTGAAATGCATCATTTACATTATGAAAATTTAATATGACTGACATTAGCAAAATCAAAATAGGGCATAAATACTCCAAGAAACTTGACAGTGTGTTCTATGAAGGAAATTAATTCAGAAGTCTCCTATTTGCATAAATCTCCAGGTCTCATTTTCACAGCTGTTTGTTTTGTCAGCTAGATGGTTGCATTTCCGAATTATTTTAACATAATCGCTGGGAAATATATACCTTTCAACTAAAAATATCATACTCTGCAAAAAAGATTGTTAGGGGGAAAATATAAGTTCATTCAGTTCATCTCAATCTTTTTTCTTTAAGAAGAATGTTTCTAATATAGAAACATTAACATTTAAGTCTGAAATCATTGAAATATTTTTATTATTAAAAGACTGTTTGTAATTTTAGATCCTCGCGAAAATGAAAAGGTTGTGTCCTTTTCATTTGGAAAAAAATGGTAATGAGTGAAGCTTATTTTAGCAAAAGAAGAAAAAATACTGGAGATGTCTAATTTTCATTAACAAGCTGAGCATAATATAGAGTTTCAGATACTCAGTACTGTACTTGACAAAGGGGTAATAGTTTTAAATATGATTTCGTCTAGCATATTGTTTGTTTTAGCAATTTAGATAAGGAAAGGAGATCAGCAATGACTAGATCTTAAAGATGTCTTGTTACCTGTAATGTCCAAAAACACAGAGGGAATTTGAAATCCACAGATTCCAGCCTAAAGACCCAGCAACACCACTTGCTACCTGCAAGCCTGTGTCAATCATTTAAGGCCTGCATACTTCAGTTCCTCATCTGTAAAGTGTACAGTGAGTAACACAAGATTATTGTTAAAATCACTCTAAATAATGGACAATGAACGACCTTGGGGGCTGCTAAGCACCATATAAATGCTCGTCATGGTTCAGTATCTCTTCTCGTGTTCTTAAATCTTGCCCTGAAAAAAATTTGTACTTGCTGTACAAATCCATGGTTTTGTCCACATGGTCAGTTACACTGTTATACATTAGAAGTTAACCCAAGCATGGCCATTTGTAAGAAAAGTGATGATCAGGTATACCTACATCCACTTTCATAACTAGAAAAAGATGTTCTAGTTTTTGCAAAGGAGTTTCTCCCATCTTTCCTTTCACTCTTGAAATTATATTTAAGTGTAGACTCTACTTAGAGTAATTTGCTGCTGGAATAAGCATAACATTTTGATTTCTGCTTTGCTTCTAATTACATTCAAGCTCATTTTGACATTTAAAGCCAATTACATTAGTCTAGATTCAGCAAGACTTTTCCATAGTAGTCTAAAATTTGACCAATGAACAGACTTCCCCCCCACCTTTTAATTCATTTAAATGGAATGCTTGGCAACAGGCATATTTTAGAAATAATAAAAGCAAAATAAATAATGAGAGTTCATTTTGAAATAAAAGGAAAAGTACTGCTTGGTCTTTCTTACCAACATAAAAGAGAGTCAGAATTAATTGAAACCACCAGTTTCAACTTTATTTCCTTCTAAGTCATAAGCAATAAGGTGTAATTGTTTTACAAAAAAAATTAACACTTTTAATGTTTTGCTTCTATTACCAGCAAGGTTAGTTGATCTCAACAGATCTCAAATTCCAAGGGAATTCATGCATAGAGAGAGTGAGTGAAAGTTGTTCGGTTGTATCCAGTTCTTTGTGCAGTTAGCCCGCCAGGCTCCTCTGTCCATGGAATTCTACAGGCAGGAATACTGGAGTGGGTAGGCATTGCCTTCCCAGGAGATCTTCCTGACCCAGGGATTGAACCTGGGTCTCCCGCATCATGGGGAAGATTCTTTACCATCTGAGCCACCAGAAGTCCGTACGTAGAGAGAGAGAACTTCAAAAGCCTTATAACCTGAAAGTCACTAATAACTCTTCAAAACTCTCCAAGCCCTACAACAAAACTCAACTAATATTCGATTTAAGATTCTAATACATATGATGGCTTAGAGCTCACCCAGCTCTTATTTTATTTAGCTCCCTACTTTCAGTCCACTTACCAGCACTGTGATTTTTACTTTATATTCAATAAATTCTCTTGTCCCCGACAGCACTATAAGTCAACTTATAGTAAATATAGTGTCAAAACATCTAGTGTTGCCTTATTCTATAGTTTTTATAGTCAAGGTATAGTCTGAGTTGGAGAAGGCAATGGCACCCCACTCCAGTACTCTTGCCTGGAAAATCCCATGGATGGAGGAACCTGGAGGGCTGCAGTCCATGGGGTTGCTGAGGGTCGGACACGACTGAGCGACTTCACTTTCATGTCTCACTTTCATGCATTGGAGAAGGAAATGGCAGCCCACTCCAGTGTTCTTGCCTGGAGAATCCCAGGGACGGGGGAGCCTGCTAGGCTGCCCGCTATGGGGTCACACAGAGTCGGACATGACTGAAGTGACTTAGCAGTAGCAGTCTGAGTAAATAGACTAGAAAGCATGTTGTATAAAATCAAACTTTTCCAGTTGACTGCCAGTACCAACTAAGACAAAGTAGAACGGTAGACATGGGCCCTAGTGGGCCCTAGTGGTAAAGAATCCACCTGCCAATGCAGGAGATGGAAGAGACGCCGGTTCGATCACTTGATGGGGAAGACCACCTGGAGAAGGAAATAGCAACCCACTCCAGTGTTCTTGCCTGGAAAATTCCATTGACAGGGGAGCCTGGTAGGCTACAGTCCATGGGGTTGCAAAGAGTCAGACACGACTGGATGCACACACTCACAGGCACACATACACAGGCACACACACTCACACACAGAATAGTAGACACTTACAGGCAGAAATTATCTTTGGAGTCACTTAGTTCCGAGATGAAATAAAATGACGCTGTCAGTATCATTGTCACACTTTCATGTATCTAAAGGAAATATCTTCTTAAAAATATAATCCAAACCCAGCCTCTGTGACAGCAGAGCTCAGCACTTGGTACTTTGCCTCCCTACCCTGAAACCCACGGAGGGCCAAGGTCTTTATCCTCCGCCCATTCAGCCTCTATTTTATATTTTATTTTTAAACATTTATTTATTTAATTGTGCCTGTGTCCAGTCATGGTTGCAGCTCATGGGCTCTTTCCTTGCAGAGAACCCTCTCTGTAGTTGTGGTGCCAGGGCTGAGTTGCCCCACAGCAGGTGGGGACTTAGTTCCCCAACCAGGAATCGAACCTGCATCCCCTACATTTTGCAAGATGGATTCTCAACCACTGCCACCAGGGAAAGTTCTTCAGCCTCTGTTTGAAATGGCTCTTGTTTGACTGTCCCTTCTGGGGAGGGCGTCTCTTGAAAGTGAGGACAGAGATGAGGTGGACAAGGTAAGCTCAGATGAGAAGTCTTGCAAAGCCCGAGACTGGGCGGTGTGGGGGCCTCTTTGCAGGCCAAGGTGGGAGGGAGCCTGTTTCCATATGGAGCCGGTGCAGGAGCTGGAGTGGTGGAGACCTGGAGAGTTGGACTCACCTAGGAGTCAGCATGCTTCCTGAGAGTTTGGCAGAAAGGGAGATGGAGTTTGCAGGACTGGAAAAAGTGGATTTGAATTGATAGGCCATGAAGTTCCATCTAAATGAGACAAGGAGAAATTGAAATAAAGAAATGGCTACTGCCAATGGCTTTAGCATTAATGGCAACTCACTCCAGTATTCTTGCCTGGAGAATCCCATGGAGAGAGGCGCCTGGAAGGGGTTGCAAAAGTTGGACATGGCTTAGCAACTAAACCACCACCACCACTATGATTTTACTCCAGATTTCAGATCATAGTATTTGTGTTTATGGATAACTTAGTTTAGTTGCAGTAAGTGGTGACTCTTAATTAAAGAGTTTTTATTTACTGTAGGTTTTTAAATATTGGACTGTACTGTAGCAGTTGATCAGTTGTGTCTGACTCTTTGCAACCCGTGAACTGGAGCCCACCAAGCTCCTCTGTCCATGGCTATTTCAGGCAAGAATACTGGAGTGGATAGCTATTTCCTCCTCCAGGGGATCTTCCTGAGTCAGGGATCAAACCCATGTCTCTTATGTCTCCTGCATTGGCAGGTGGATTCTTTACCATTGAGCCATTGGGCAACTTTTAAATACATATAATGTCATTTTTCTTGGTTTTCCCCAACCCTTAACTCTCAGTAAGACCTTGATCTTGTCAGTCATGATTTTTCCAACCAGTGTACGTTTTAGAAATTTAACTCTAACATTAGGTAGGTCCAACACTTTCTATATATTGATGTCATTTTAGATATTGTTAAAACTTTGAATCGTTGAGAAGTTTTAAATGAAAGAAACTATACAGCAAAATATTAAGTCATGCAATCAGTGGGTTTTTTCACTGTAAACACGATTTCTCATTTAAATAATTAAACAATTGCTGGTCCTTTGAGGATTCCTTGGGTCCCCTTGGGTGTTGAGGTCCCCGACCCTGTTTCTGGCAGATGCCCTAGTTGTGAGGAGACACCAGATCCAGGTCCACCCACTCCTCCATCTTGGTTGGTGGGTTTTTCAGAAGATACAACTCCTCTGCATTTTATTTCAGTGGGAAAAAAGAAACAAGGAGACTGAGTAGGTGAATAATTAAGGCAATTAAAACCGGAGGAGGTGTCACTTTTACACTCCGTGAATACTGTCACGGCAGATCTTCTGTTTTATGGCTGACTGGTAGTAAGACACAGCAGGGACACCCTCCGTAAAAAGGTTGAGCTACTATATAAGTTGTCAAACCGATTTCATTTTGAAGGCTCATCTTCTGCCGAGAAAGAGTTCTGGAAACTCGCTAAAGATAGATAAGATACATGCAAATTATATTGTAAAAGGAAAATTGAATGTCAATAACCTGAGTTGTATTCCTCACCACATTTAAAATTTTTAATGTCAAGAGTTTTTAAAGTAAATACATTTTTTTTGCATATATTTTAATATGCAGTAAAACTATATTAAGTATAAGGTAATATTTATGTCCAGCAAAAACCTGTACATGAATGTTCATAGCAACATAGTAGCCAAAAAGTGAAAACAACTGAAATACCCATCAACTGATGAGTAGATAACATGTGGTCTGTCCATCGAATGAAACGTTGTTTGGCAATAAAAGATAATGAAGTGCTGATACAGAACCCTGACCTCGTATTATATGATTCCATTTGTAGCGAGTGTTCACAATAGGCAGATCCATGAGGACACAAAGGGTATTGTTGGTTGGTGAAGGATGCGAAAGGGAGTGATGGGGAGTGACTGTTATGGGTACATAGTTTTGGGGGAATGATGGAAAGAGTCTTGCTTTAGTTGTGAGGAGATGAAACCCCTTAATTGTCTACTTCAAAAGGTGAATTTTATGGTATTAAAACTATATCTCAACAAAGCTGTTACTTTTAAAAGTCTGAAAAAAGAGTATTACCACCTTCCCTAGTCCCTCAAACCAGTCAATCCTAAAGGAAATCAACCCTGAATATTTATTGAAAAGACTGATGCTGAAGCTGAAGCTCCAGTCCTTTGGCCACCTCATGGAAAGAGCTGACTCATTAGAAAAGACCCTGATGCTGGGAAAGCTTGGAGGCAGGAGGAGGAGGGGACAACAGAGGATGAGATGGTTGAATGGCATCACTGACTCAATGGACATGGGTTTGGGTGGACTCCGGGAGCTGGTGATGGACAGGGAGGCCTGGCGTGCTGCAGTCCATGGGGTCGCAAAGAGTCGGACACAACTCAGGGGCTGAACAACAACTGACTTTGTCGTGACCCTTAAGTTGCTCCTGCCGAACTGCAGAGCCAATCCCCATTCATTTATGTGCCTCCAGATCCTACTGCTAACAGTGTGATTTTTCCCTGTAACTTCCACTTGAAATTCATTAGAGATGTTTTTGATTGATTTTGCTCTTCCCTGATTGGCGGGGTTGTTTGTTCCAGATCACGTCCTGTGTAGCTGGCCCGTTCTCAGGTTAACTGCTCATCTCTGATTCAATTAGCTGCAGTCAGACACCTGCAGAGTGAACAGGGCCTGACCTGCATAGGGATGGTTAATATGTGATTATGTCATTAGACACAGAAAAGAAAAGGCACTTGTAAACAAAGTGCTTACCCTTAATTTACATCTGTAAAATTGGACGTGAGGGGTAAAATAGCAAAAATCACAAATCTTCTGTCCCAAAAACGTGCAGAAATGAATAAAACAGTTCATTACCAGCCTGGAAAAAAATGATACCAGCAGTCACCCCACAAAGAAAAGGCCACAATTTGATACCATTATCTTTGAATAGCAGCTACTAGGAAAGAAGGAGGGAGAAAGAGAGAAAGGATCAGAGAGAGAGAAAGTGCACTCTAGGTTCATGCCCGAAGCCTGTTTTCCAGAAGTTGAAAAGAAATTAAATTGGAAAAGCAAATCCTAAAATATGTGCTCATCTCCCTCAATTTGAAGAGCCTCAGGCTCCAGGCTCAGAGCCCTGGAAAAGACATCAAGAATCTCCCACAAGCGTAGAAGTGATTGATTCACCCCATTTTACCAAAGCCAAGATAAAATGCTGGAGTTTTTTTATTTTTCATTTTTCCCAGTTGGGAAGAAGGCTTGTGATTTAAAAGCAAAACAGTCATAATTTCTAAAAACTAAGGCTCTTCCATAATAAACAAAAGTTCAGCAGAGTGAAAGGAAGAAGAGAAAAGAAGAAAATTGAAATCAGGAGGGAGCAGGAAATGGGGAGAAAGGCATGGGGGAGACCAGCTGTCCTCTCCTGGTACCCAGAGGACTAGGACCAACAGGACCAACCTGTCTTTGTTCTCACCTGGAGTCAGTGGGGTGCAAGTGATGTGGAAGGAAGCCGATGGGCTTTGGCAGCAATAAAAATTTCCAGAATCTACCCACAGTGGGGAAATGTCTGAGTCCTAATATTCCAAGCTTAACTGTCCATGGCCTCAGCCAATACTTCTCTCCCTGCAAACCATTCTCCTCGTACTGGGACCACAAAACATAGAAGAAAACGTAGTTGACAACTTGAAACAGGATGCTAATGATGGACATGGGAATCCCAAGTGGCTCAGCAGTAGAGAACCCGCCTGCCAATGCAAGAGACACAGATGTGAGTCCAGCCCCTGGTTTGGGAAGATTCTAGGATTCTTGCCTGGGAAATCTCATGGCCAGAGAAGCCTGGCAGGCTACAGTCCATGGAGTTTCAAGAGTCAGACATAACTGAGAGACTAAGCCACCACCAGTGATGGGCATGAGCTTCTGGGAGCCCTTTCTGACATTGTATTGGAGGGAATAAACGATCTAGATAAGGAAGTTTAAAATGAAGGCTTTGTATTTGCAGCAACATGGATGGACCTAGGGATTATCATACTAAGCAAAGTAAGTCAGAAAGAGGAAGACAAATACCATATGATATCACTTAGGCAGAATCTGAAATATGACATGAATGACCATTTCTAAAAAGCCAACTCACAAATGGAGGATAGACTTGTGGTTCCCAAGCAGAGGGTAGAGGGGAGGGCAAGGGAAAGCTTGGGAGCTTGGGATGAGCAGACACAAATTATTCCATACAGAATGGATACACAACAAGGTCCTACTATAGAGTACAGGGAACTATATTCCATATCCTGTGATAAACCATAACGGGAAAGAATATACATATGTATAACTGAATCACTTTGCTGTACAGCAAAACTTAAACACACATTGTAAATCAACTATACTTCCATAAAATAAAATGAAAAAAGAAGGCTTTGACAGTTGTGGAGGTAATTAGTCCAAATTAAAACAGTAGTAAGAGGACTCCAAGGAAAATGTCTGAGAGAAAGAATAAAAAGGTTTCTGGGTAATCGAAGCCTCCAGTAAGAACATCTGTAAGAGAAGAGAAGTGGAATTTATGCCAGACAATCTCTAAAAATCCGTGGGAATCTGGAAGCAATTTGAAGTAGAAGGAAGAAAGTCTATATTTCTTTCCCCAAGGAACTTGTGAAAAACGATCAGAAACTCTCAACCAAAACTAAACTAAACTAAAAATTGTATAAGAACACTGCAATTCCAATAAAGTGAATTAAACTGGGCCAGATTCTGAAACCTTAGTGAAAAGTAAGGGGCCTCCACCTAATGCTTGAACATCTACCTTCCACTACCAAATGTGTCATAATATTTGGAATCCTGGAGAAGGAAGTATTACCCTAGGACATTACCAGGATAACATTATTACTTAGCAATATTTTCATAGGCAACTCATTGACTATGCATCTATTGATTGTCAGTGTACCAACAAGCATGGAAGACCCAATGATAACTGAACAGCAAAAATGTAAATATAGTTGAACAGAGTATAGTAATAATAATTCACAACATCTCACAATACATACTTGCAGGTAGCTGAGCTGTGCAGAAATGAGACTTTTTCCTTCTGGAACTCTGAAAAGAGTAGCGGGTAACCCGATGTTCTTGCTCACATTGCTTATCTCACAGTAACAGGTTAGAAACCCAGAGCCCCGTGTTCCCAAACCTTCACTGAATGCACAATGGCTGAGTGTTCATGAAAGCTAATGCTATAGATGAGAACAAATTAAGTAGGTTTCTGCCCAAGAAACTGAAAGGTACACCTGAATTTCTGGCCTCTAGGTACCAAGGATGAATCTGCTGGACTTAATTACAAGTTTCCCTGTCACTTTTAGGGAAAGAAATCCATGTCTAGGAAAATTCCTTTTGCTTTGGTGGATGTTTTGACTTTTCTCCCCTTTTACTGTTGAGCTGTTTTGTGTCCACACACTTTCACACTGTCTGTTGAAGAAGATACAACCATCTGTTTTTGTTTTTTTTTTCTGGGTGTGAGATCTTAGTTCTCCAGCTAGGGATTGAACCTGTGCCCCCTGCAGCGGAAGCATGGCATCTTAACCACTGGGCTGCCAGGGAAATCTACAATCTGATATTTTTATGTGAATCATCTTCAGAACTTGTTTTCCTTGCCTTCAGATGTAATAAATATTCAATAGAAAAAAATGCAGGGGAAAAATAATTGCCCTCAATGATAGGTCTGGCACACTTATGACATTAAACCGTGTCTTGAAAAATTCTCTGAAGCATTTTTAAGGTGAATTAAAGCTAATACTTGCTTAGGCACCCCCGGCAAGGAAAGTATTAAACTGTCCTTGTTGAAGCTGTGCTCAAGTACCAGTAACAACATACTTCTTGCTTTCATAAACAGAACACTTTGTAGGGTGATGAGATTATAGAAAAATTAAGTCAAGAAGTTAAATGTTTCACACATGGACTAAGGCTCAGAGGAAAAACGTGTCTCCTACTTTGAGATTCATGGAACAATTCATTGTTCCTTTCTTCATACAGACCCATTATGTGCTGGGCATTGAACATTGCACTTGTAAAAGACTTTATTATCCCTAGTAAAGAAAACTGCCAAGAGAGCTTCCTGTGTGATTCGATCTGAGAAGTAGTAGATTCAAGACTTCACTGAAGGCAGGAAGCAGTACTTGGAAAGAGTGCTCGCTTGAAATCATGATGCCTGGTGCTACTTCTGTTACTGCTACAAATTAATAGAGTGACTTTGGCCCTATTTAAGCCTCTCTTTCTTTATCTTCAAAAAGAATGAATCAGGTTAGATTATCTTTCAAGTCCATTTTGCCTCTAAGATACTATCAGCGTAACAGAATTCTTATCGGGTTCTGTCCATCTTTCTATTATCCTGGACTTTATTTCTTGGAATCCCAATACTTGAGAATTTGATTTATGTCTTGCATTGTCTTGAAGTCTATAGCAGTTTCTTTCAGAGTCACTCAATTCCAGTTGTCAGCTTTCCCAGATGGCATCATAAGTTCCCGAGAAGTTCTCGTTTATTGACCACCAACGTGTACAGAGTACATAAACCAGAGGTGGATATATAAGCATATATTTAATAAGAAAAAAATGTATAGGAATGACCCTAACCAAAGATCCTTGCAGAGAAAGAATGAGTCTTTGAACTTGGTTGGCTTTTGTTGAGTGCTTTTTTAAATTTAATTCAATTTTACTTTATCTTTTACTTTATTTTTGGTCTTGGGGTATTTTCCATGGTCTTGACTCTGCTTTGAAAAAAAAAATGTTTTAAATTATGAAAAAATGTGATCATTTTTATGAAGTTGTTTTGTATTATTATATCATTTTAGAAATATTTCTTTTTCAGAGTCTTGTGTTTTAACATAACTGAAATGATTTGATAGATGAATTCTATAAAAATAAAATTAAGATTATTATTTTTATTTGCCTTTAAACAATCAAATGTAATTTGCTATAAAAATAAGTTGTGCTTGACAGCAAAAAATAAAATAAATTGCACTAATCCCTTGGAAACATTAAGTAGTTAGCTTGCTAAAAGGTAAAAGCAATAGAGGCAACAAGCAAGGTTTCCCGATTTTTTTCTAATTTGCTCAGCAGTATTTACCACCAACAAGGCGAATTTTAATTCAAGGTAATTATTTTAGTTTTCCACATTGAATAGGTAGATATCAGACTTTTAAGATCTTTGTTCTTCATTCTTTCTTATCTGTTGAATGAAGGCTCTTCTTTCCCTCCCGAATTAATAATACTGAGATCAAAGTCCTAATTTTAAGTTACAGGCAAGCGCAAGGCTGGTGTTTAATCCCTCCATTCTTTCCTTCTGTAGGCATTCATGTCCATGTTCCAGATTCTTACCCAGGAAGGATGGGTTGATGTCATGGACCAAACGCTAAATGCCGTGGGACACATGTGGGCACCTGTGGTTGCCATCTATTTTATTCTCTATCACCTCTTCGCCACTCTGGTGAGTTTCAGATTTCTTTTCAACTGTCTGACAATTCATGATGGGATGAACGTCAGCAGGCTTTTGGTCTGTTGTCAGTTTCAGAACCAGAGAACCAAGATAGAGGAGTCCTGTTGGATGAGAGTCCCTTCCATTCTAACTGTCTATGGATCAAAGAACTGCTTGAGAAACTAGACTTCAGATTTAAGTCAGAAGTTGTCTCCAGCAAAGCCAAGTGGCTTGCATGAGGGAAAACAAGACAAAACAAATGGCAGTCCCAAGGCCGTGTGCTGACTTAACCATCTCTAAACATCCGCACCCTCGGTGATCTAAGAATCAAACCAGAAATACATCATTATTTTTTCTTTATCATGTAGAGACACTCTCTTTGGTTTTGTTGCAGCCTCTTCACAGCTGTAATTAAACTGAAAACAGAAGCTGGAGACCTCAGGGTGCAGTCAGTTAATTAGAAACCAGCTCAGTGTTACTGCGCTTTGTGTGACTAAAAGAAACTCATGGGGAAAAATAAAACACATGGCTGTGAATATTGTAAACGGCGTGATAAAAACTAAATACCAAAATTCAGGAAACATTTTCCTCTGTCACACAAACAGATTTTTCTCTTCTATGTATGTCTATTAAAAAGAAAAGAAAAAAAATATATGAAATGTGGCCTGCATCCTAAAAGGATATAATCCTTAGGTCTTTCTAATGCCAGATATACATCTCCACACAATACATTTGTATATATTTAAGAATCAAATTTAAGGTCTCATATTGTGCTAAAAGTTTCAAGGGAAAGAATGTTACCGTTCATTAGGAACATATGAAATAAAAATAACTGCTACTCTTTATTGAGTGGCAAAAAGCTTTATAATAATTTTATTCCTCATATTTGGGACAGTCAGGTTAGGTAATAGTCCCACTTTACAGATGATGAAACTGAGGAGTTAATTTGCCCAGTGTTACAAAGAGTATAAGCACTAGAGCCAGAACATTCCCAGGCCAGCCTGGTCTCAAAGCCCATGATCTGGCAACTATGTATTGCTGCTTCCCTAGATTATGAAACTTGGCATTGTCACTGAACACGTCTGCAGCAAATCAGACCTCTGCCCAAGAGCCACTAAAATAAAATACATGCGATCCCTAAGGCCCGTTCCAATTCTAAAATTTATGAATCAAGTAAGCGCTGGACAAACTACGTATATTAGACTAGACATCACATTTGTTATATGCAAAGGCCTTCCAGTCAAAGACTTGGGACTTCCCTGATGGTCTGGTGGTAGAGATTTTGCCTTCCAATGCAGAGGGTTCAGGTTCAATCCCTGGTCACGGAGCTAAGATCCTGCATGCCTCACAGCCAAAATACCAAAAACATAAAGCAGAAGCAGTATTGTAACAAATTCAATAAAGACTTTAAAAATGGTCCACATTAAAAAAAAAACTTAAAAACACACAAACAAAAACACAGACATGTCCATCAAAAGGTGTATGAGGATACATTGTGATGTGGAGAAAGGTCCTGGGCTCAAAAAGTGGAATCACATAAAAATAATATTGGCATTTTTTGACATGGGATAACTTTAAAAATACTCTCATGCATACGCACAAAGACCACTGAGTGGTAGGAATGGGTGTCAGGCTTCTAGAGACAAATCTGGCTGCACCTGTGTTGGCAGACCCTTGCCCTGAGGTCTTTGCATCCTCCTTCTCAGGACCTGTGTCATTCATTTAATCATTCATTCACTTACAAACTCAGCTAGTTTTTGTTAAGCAGTTACAGTGGATTTCCCAGGTGGCGCTAGTGGTAAAGAACCTTCCTGCCAATGAAGGAGACGTAAGATAGGCGAGTTGGATCCCTGGGAAGATCCCCTGGAGGAGGAAATGGCAACCCACTCCAGTATTCCTACCTGCAGAATCCCATGGACAGAGGAGCCTGGCGGACTACCTGTCCATGGGGTCGCAAAGAATCGGACATGACTGAAGCAACTTAGCATCCACAAATGTGTTTAAGTTCCTTTAAAACTAAGGAATACCTTTGAGACTGTTGATCATTGGTTAAATTCAGGATAGATGGTTGAAATCATCTATGTATGGGAATAATCTGTCTAATTGTTATTCTGTTAAAACAATATAATCTCATTCTGTCAGCCCTGCAAAGATTTGATTCTTACGTCAGAGACTAACACAGTAATATGTAAGCAGGAAGAAAAATGATCTAGCCTAGTAAATTAGTTAGAAAAGTAAATTTTTTCAAGTGGATTTCTACAGGGATCACTAATATAGTGAAATAAAATATTAAATCTGGTAACAGATTTCTTGGACAGTCTGAATTTTCCTTACTGTGCCAAAAACGTGACTTTGATTGTGGAACCCTGAAGCACTTGCAGGGACTCCTGAGATTCACTGAAGCCTCTAGGAATCCACAGAACATACCTTGAAAACCCATATCTAATTCTACACCTTCATTCTACTGATTTAAGTGTTTGCCCAAAACACTCATTGTAATTTTTCAAAACTTTTAAAACTGAAAATTGAAAATGTTTGTTATTTTGTTCATAATCTTTTCGAATCTCTAAAAAGTTGAGAATTTAAAAGTCTAGCAGATGGCACAGTGGTAAAGAATCTGCCAGCCAGTGCAGGGGACGCAGATTCCATCCCTGGGTCGAGAAGATGCCCTGGAGGAGGGCATGGCACCTGGCTCCAATGTTATTGCCTGGAGAATACCATGGACAGAGGAGCCTGATGGACTACAGTCATAGGGTCACAAAGAGCTGGACATGACTGAGCGCGAACACACACACACACACACACACACGTCAGTGAGCCTGGTTTGTTAAATATGGTGGAGTTCAAGACCGCAGACTTGAAGTCCAAAAATCTAGATTCCATATCTGTCTCTGCCAGTCTCTAGACGTATGACTGTAGAAGAATCAGACAACTTCCCTGATCTGTTTGTTGTGTTATATCTGAAAGTGAGAGCAATAAGACCCTGGCACATCTAGCTTCCAAGGCTGCCAAGTACATGTGAGGTGAGCTTATATTTTTGAGGGTGCTTTAGCCATGGTCTAAGAGGACGATCATAACGATCACCGACCTTGAGTTTCTTCAAGTTTAAGTAAGATGGTATGTACATTTAAGCTAATCCTAATAAATGCTAAAATGTCATTTTAGATGTTTTTAATTTGTAAAAGTAAAGTACTATTGATCAGTTTAAAGCATCATTTATGCCCAAGTTTGTCTCTCTTTTGGTCTTCCCCACACCCATTCTCCCAGACAAGGACTTTGATGAATTTGATATGAACCCATCTTCAGTTTTTAAATCATAGTTTACTAAATTTAGCATACTATCAACTTTGTTGTTGTTATTGTTCAGTCACTAATTCACGTCCAATTCTTTCCGACCCCATGGCCTGCAGCACGCCAGACTCCTCTGTCCTCCACTATCTCCTGGAGTTTGCTCAAATTCATGTCCCTTGAGCTGGTGATGCTATCTAACCATCTCGTCCTCTGCCACCCCATTCTCCTTTCATCTTCAATCTATCAACTTTAAAAAGACTCATATTTGGTGTAATATTATCAAACAAAGTACAATTAAAGTACACACATAGATTGCAAGATACATCCCAATTTCAGATTGTTAAAATGTAAAAATAAATGTGCATCTTAAAATCAATGGACTGCAGTAGTTTTCCACACTTATACATACCCATTAAAATATATAATGTTTTAAATCATCTACAGACATTTTTATACCCTTGGTTTTTAAGATCAATATGATATTTTCCGTTTGAGGAGCACTGCTCCAGTGCATGGCTGGCCCTGTCTGGAAGGAATGGCTGCACACTCCTCTCACTGCTATAACTCCACCCCATGCTGAGGCCAAGTTATGTTTGATCATGTGTTTCCCTCCTTACAAGGGCTTTCCTGGTGGCTCAGATAGTAAAGAATCCACCTACTATGCAGGAGACCCAGCTTTGATCCCTGGGTCAGGAAGATCCCCTAGAGAAGGTAATGGCAACCTACTCCAGGCCTCTTGCCTGGAGAATTCCGTGGACAGAGGAGCCTGGCGGGCTACAGTCCATGGGGTCACAAAGAGTTGTACATGACTGAGCGACTAACACTTTCACTTTTCCCTCCTTACAAATGATTAGTAATAGCAATTTTCAAAATAAATAGAATCAATACATATATGCTCGGTTTAGTTTTTAACCAATTATTGTTTTTGAAATCTTTTCATCTTAATACACATAAAGTTAATTCAGGCATTAATATATATAATATATATAGTCTTATAGTAGCAGTCCATTGGCTGAACATGCCATATTTGCTTCTCAGTTTCCTTCCTGGAGACACAACTTAGGTGGCTTTCAAATATTTTGGTCTTACATGTTGCAGCGAATACATTTGTACTTTGTGTCCAGTTGTGCAAGAGTTTCTTTAGGGTATTTGGTTTAGCCGCTAAGTTGTGTTCGACTCTTGCAATCCCATGGACTCACCAGGTTCCTCTGTCCATGGTATGTTCCAGGCAAGAATGCTGGAGTGGGTTGCCATTTCCTTCTCCAGGGGAACTGCCCCCACCTAGGGATTGAACCTAAATCTCCTGCCTTGCAGGAAGATTCTTTACTGCTGAGGCACAAAGGAAGCCCTTTAGAGTATATACCAGCAGGTAGAAGCTGGGATCCTGGTTGCTGCCCAAATGGCTCCATGGAAGTGAAAGTCGCTCAGTTATGTTCAACTCTTTGCAATCCCATGATCTATCCAGTCCATGGAAGTCTCTAGGCCGGAATACTGGAGTAGGTAGCCTTTCCCTTCTCCAGGGGATCTTCCCAACCCAGGGATTGAACCCAGGTCTCCCGCATTGCAGGTGGATTCTTTACCAGCTGAGCCACCAGGAAGCCCAAGAATACTGGAGTGGGTAGCCTATCCCTTCTCCAGCGGATCTTCCTGACCCAGGAATTGAACTGGGGTCTCCTGCATTGCAGGCGGATTCTTTACCAACTGAGCTATCAGGGAAACCTCTAAATGACTCCATAGCACACTCCAAAACTAAGTTTTCAAAATTGCATGTGTTAATTTTATACTACCCCAAAAGTCTAGAGACTGAAGTCACTTCCGCAGGTCACTGGAGATTCCCTTAAGCATTATCGACAATTGCTTTATTCTCCTGTTTGTCCTCAAACTGACAGTCATTTTCATGAGGTCTATCAAGTCAGCCCAGTTTGATTCAGCACACTTTTCCTGAATCTTCAGCCACTCTGTATAGTACTAGCCTACATCCTGGCCTTCGTTGGGAAGCCTTAATCTGTGCTCTCTGAGCCTACAACTGGTAGAGAAGTTGTACTAGTAAACACAAACCAACCACAGATAAAAATTATTATCATAGAGACACTCAGGCATGCTGTGTTTTTGATACACATGATAAACATTTGCTTCCTGATCATTCCATATCAACCTGATCTGAAATTTTTTAAATATTGGCAGTAAAACAGCTAGAGATTGTTTTTGGACAAACACACAAATATGTGCATGGAGATGATAGCGTGTGTTATATGTGCATCGCTACCCTTCCAAACTGAACATTTGTAAGTTAAAATCTCGATTTCATTACCCTCTCTTTAGGCTTGAATTTAGCTGAAAAAGAACGTTTTTGCTCAGTTGTATGAGTTTTTTGTTTTTGTAAAATACTGCAAAGCATTTTAACCCAAATTGCAAAAAAGAAAAAGTCTACATACATATACATCCTCTGACTTAATTTTTATCCACACTGGCCGGTGGAGCCACACAGCCTGATTTAGTCTTCTCAGGAACAAACAAGCATGTGCCAAGCAGACAAAAAAAAAAAAAGGTTTGGCTGTAATTTCTGGAATAGGAAACAGCAGGCTCTTCCATCGCCCCCTGGGGGCACCAATTTGTCAGCCCACAGTGAAAATCAGGCTTAAGTGTACAGCAGACACATATTTATAACCATTATCTACTGTTCCATAAAATGTCTCTCTCATCCACCAGGTATGTATTCTGAATTTCTGTCTGTGACTGATTGCAATTTGCCCAATGCTTATGAAATCCATCTTTTCCCCCCACTTTTGTCAATGATTTGGGGATAAGAATGATAAAAGACTTAAGCAGTTGAAAGACTCCTTATTTTTCAGTGTTTTTCACTTTATTATTGTTTCAAAGGAAAGCTCTGTGATGTGAATACTGAAAGAGAGAAAATGTAATTAAGCGCTCATTGTGGGTAGTCTTTTTGTTACCTTTGAAGTGCTTACATTAACACAGCAATCTCTTGATTTTGCTTCTGTAGCAGCAGCTTTCAGAGAATAGTCATGTTTTGCTGACAAAAATGGGCCTTCCAAAGTGTAAATTAAACAACTTGATTTTATAGAATTCATTTAAAAGTGCATCTGTGTTGAACATTTTTCATTTTGCATTGCTCTGATTACATTTGACTTTTCATTGACCTATATGAAAAATGAGACAGTTTCCAACTACAGACTGCAAGGCAGCTTAGGATAGTGTGATTATGGTAAAAAGGTAATGAGGGAAAGAAATGGTAAAAAAAAAAAAGAAAAGAAAGAAAGAAAGAAAAGGGAAAAGAAAACTACAAGATGAGTGGTATTGCCCAGACTCCTGCTGTGTTTCTACTGTATCCTTGAAAATAATTTGAAAAGAAATTACTAATGAAGTTCACCACAGAGAAAGAAATAAGATTAAAGGTGGCATTTCAGCTAAAAGGTTATCTTTAAGCTATATTAACAGAAAATCATAAGAGGAAACTTTAGAAAAGAACTGGAAATGAGAAATAAAGATAGGGCAGGTGCAGAAGTATACACAGTTGAAGAGAATTCAAAACAGGATATGAAGCGACAGAGATGGAAATTCTCAGTCATGAAAAGCCATTCTAAGATGGTCAAGCCACTCTTTTGAGAAAATACAGTGTAACTCGGGGCAGCCTGAGTCAGGCTAACCTAGCCTCTCCCTGCGGTGGAAAGAACAAGAACCCTCATGTGCTGTGCAGGGTGGTCATGTCACAGCAAAACTGGGGGACATAGGACTCTAAAGAACACACCGCTTCACTGGTTGAATTTCACTAAATGCAGTGTGGGTAAATGAAGAAAACCAAGTTAATACTCTGTGGTTCAAAGTTTCACACCTAACCTAGCAGATGCCTCAGCTCAAGTGCACCTGGCTTTTTTAGTAGTGAGAGGTGTTATAGAACAGAGGTCCTAAGGAATCACGGGCTTCCCTGATAGCTCAGTTGGTAAAGAATCCGCCTGCGATGCAGGAGACCCCGGTTCGATTCCTGGATTGGGAAGAGCACTGGAGAAGGGATAGACTACCCACTCCAGTATAACTGGGCTTCCCTTGTGGCTCAGCTGGGGAAGAATCCGCCCGCAATGCAGGAGACCTGGATTCAATCCCTGGGTTGGGAAGATCCCTGGGAGAAGGGAACAGCTACCCACTCCAGTACTCTGACCTGGAGAATTCCATGGACTGTATAATCCATGGAGTCACAAAGAGTCAGACACGACTGAGCGACTTTCACTTCACTTTCAAGGAATCACAGTAACTGAACACTTGCTGCCACGTGAGGACGGGAGCTGTTGCTTTGGAAGCCCACTGAGCTGGAGGGTCAGTGCCCACCAAGAGGTGGCTACGTCATTCATAAAAATTCTAGGAAGGAGACTTGCCAGGGTTGCAGAGATCTGTGTCGTTTCCCACACTGAATGCATGGTCAACGCTAAAAATACCTTAAGCATAGGTGTTATAATCTGAGAAAATCTGAGAAAAAGTAAAGAATTAGATACCTGGGCAAATAGTTATTCACTACTTTTTCATTAAGATCAGTGATTCATAATGTATTGATCATAAAATAAGAAAATGGGTATATTATTAATACAATCATTGTCTATTACATGGTAGGACAAATACATGTGTTATATATTCATATAATGTGTTATTACAGATCTGTTGCAAGTAGTGAGTAGCCTATGCATGAAATATAGATGTGAATTTGAATTTCTTGTTTTAAACCTCTGCACATACTGAATACCATCATGTTGAGGGTTTATATGCACTTTATTTAACAAAGCACAAGAGGAAATGAAGGGATATATCATGAGCCTTTTTTCCCCCCTGAAATTGCATCTTGAAGAAAAAATAGTGATTTAGATTTCCATGCCCCATTATAAATTTAAATATTATATAAGTTATAAAAAAAATACATAACACACACAACAGGTTGCATAGTTTAGAACTGGCAAAGCAAAAAGGGAAAAGGGTTTCACTGCAAATGATGATGCTCTTGTAATTCAGTGTGACAGATCCCTCTAAAAGTTCTCTATTATATCAGTTGCATTGAATATAAACCTGTGAATCTCATTTAATGGTTGTGGGCTAAGTCACTTTAGTCGTGTCTGATTCTTTGTGACCCCATGGACTGTAGCCCACCGGGCTCCTCTGTCCATGGGATTCTCCGGCCAAGAAGACTGGAGTGGGTTGCCATGCCCTCCTCCAGGGGATCTGCCTGCCCCAGCCTCTAACCTGTGTCACTTCTGTCTCCTGAGTTGGAAGGGGGCTTCTGTACCACTGAGCCACCCGGGACATCCCATGCTTACGGAAAGCCTTTCGTCACCAGGCAGGTGGCGCTGGTAGTAGATAGACACTGGCTGAAAATACGATTCAGATGTCAATGTAGTGCCCTCAGATTATTAACGAGCCTTACCTCAGCTTTCTATGAAAGCAGAACAAACAACAACAAAAAGCGCTGAGAGGATTGAGGAAAGGTTCTTGCTTTCAGAATTAAGCTCTGTCCCCAACTCCGATTAACCCAGGGGGAGAGAGAAATGGCCGAGTCAGGCCTGAGTCAGCCTGCACCCTGCACAGCCCTGGGTTTGCAGGAAAAAGATGTCTCCCTGACAATGTAAATTAAACACGACGAGAACCACGCTGCCACCTCCCTTCACGTCTGTTTCTTTACCGCAGTGGTTATTGCCACCTTTTTAGAGTCTGAGAAAAGAACTACAAAGCAATTCTCACCTCCTCGTGCTCAGCTCCAGACTCGGCCTCTCCTGCGTCTTCTATTCCCTCTCCAGAGACAGTCCAAGCCAGAGCCCGAGCGTCCAGTTGTCACGCCAGCACCGTCCCCTCCCCATCAGGAGCATGGCGACAAGGATCATGAATGTCTGTGTCCAGACCGAGCTTCAGGGGAAAACTGGAGCTCCACACACATTTTTTAAATACGGTTTCTATTTTTGCATCGTCACGTTAACTAAGCAGGAAAGCCTGAACATTCAAAGACATTATTAAATGAACTTAGGTTTAACGATGTTGTTCAGTCACTCAGTTGTGGCCAACTCTGTGCGACCCCGTGGACTGTAGCCTGCCAGGCTCCTCTGCCCTCTACTATCTCCCAGAGTTCACTCAAATTCATGTCCATTGAGTCAGTTTAATGAGAATTTAAAGGTTTAGCTCATGACGTTTAAAGCACGCTTGAAACGCTCTCATATATTGTTCTTAAATTTGTTACCAGAACCTCCCAAGAAGTTTCTGCCTGCAAAGCCCCTTCAGCATGTTTTCTAGCAAAGCCAAAGCATCTCCTTTCTGAATCTTGCATTCTCTCTCTTCCGTGAAAACCAAACTCTTACTTCCACGAAGGTGATCAAGTACGGATAGAATCCCTCAGCTTTCTCTCTGTGCCTCTGCCCTCAGGGTAGCCTTATTTTCTCTTTCCTCCAAAAAAGAGGTATCATATCTACCATTTTTTAAATAAAGTAACAAAACGTTACATATTTAATAACTTTTGTCAAATTGCGCTTAACACTGTCTAGTTACTATTCAGTGATCCAGTTTAAAATAACTGCATTGCATGCATTTTCAAAAAGAAAGAGAGAGAGAACTTCTGAAAGGGAAATTTTAACAGAGAAGAGAAAAATGTCATCCCCTCCTGATTATTACAGCCTTGCTCTCACTCCTCCCAGCCTCCCTTGGAGGCATTCGGGCACACTGCCCAGCCCCTCGGCCTACCTCTCGGTCTTGCCCAGCCTCCTCCAGGCAGCGACGCCCAGGCCAGGCTCACCTGCCCACCAGGCCGCACCTAGCCCCACGCCCCCAAGGCCCTGCCTTGCTCCTGCCACCTGGAAAGCCTTTCTCACAGCTCTCTTCCTGACAGCATCCCCCTTCTCCTTGGCATCTTGGTAGCACCGTGCCAGACTCTCTACCAGCCCCTCACACTCTTACATGAGCAGCCTGCAGAAGAGCCCCCCACCCCCAGACCCATCAGCCTAGATCAGCTCTCAGAAGTCAAAATGGCTCGGCTGGCACAGAACTGAAGCTGGGAGATTCCGGTGGGGTTTAGTTCCGGTCGGTTGTCAGTCTTCACACTCCTGTGTACCCCCAAGTCCCCATTTCCCTTCACATCCCTGCTCTCTGAGAAGAAATAGTAATGTTCTCTGGGATGAAAGATGGAGGAGGCAGAAGGGTCTAGAGAGAGCCGGGAGTGAAGTGCTTTGATGATAAGGTGGCATGCCACACCCAGGGCAACAGCAGTATTGCTACCAACCTGGTGGGGTTGACATCCCAGGCTTGTCTGGTAACCACTTCTTGTCTGAACTTGACAGGGAGATAGCCTTGCTAGGGGCCCCACGTGGACACGGGGCCGCCTGCACAGCGCTGGGTAACTGTCTGAGAGGTCTAGATAGAGAGTCTGAAAGACCCCACCCCTGCCCCCCCAAAAAACCCAGTCTTCCTGAACCCCCAGCTGGAATGGCAGAGCTTCCAAACTTCCCTGAGAGTTGACAGCCTGTGTGTGGGAACAGCGGCCCGAGCCAGAAATGAAGTTGACAGTAGCAGGGGTTTTATGAAAGGGAAAGTGTGAGTCACTCAGTCGTGTCCGACTCTTGGCGACCCTGCAGACTGTAGCCCACCAGGCTTCTCTGTCCATGGAATTCTCCAGGCAAGAATACTGGAGTGAGTAAGCCATTCCCTTCGCCAGGGGATGTTCCTAACCCAAGGACTGAACCTGGGTCTCTCACACTGCAGCAGATTCTCTACTTGTCTGAGCCACCAGGGAAGCCTGGGTCGGGAAGATCCGCTGGAGAAGGGCATGGCTACCCACTCCAGTATTTCTTGCCTGAGGAATCCCATGGACAGAGGAGCCTGGTGGGCTACAGTCCATAGTGTTGTAAAGAGTCGGACACAACTGAGTGACTAACGCTTTCACCTTACAAGAGTCGGATGAGGATAAGACAGAGAGAAAGCGGAGAGGCCATGTGAAGACAGAGAGTGGAGTGATGCTGCCACAAGCCAAGGAGAGCCTGGGGCCACCAGATGCAAGGCCCCCGGAACTGGGGCGGCGAACAGTTCAGCAGAGAGAAAGCCCAGAGTCCCCAAAATAAGCACCGTGACTGCCCCTGGTCGGGGACAGAGGATCAGTCACATGACCACAGTAAACCAGATGCCAGTGACAATCACAGCTTTGACCTCAAGCCAACCCTACAAACAAAGATTGAAGGCAAAAGGAGAGGGAAGCAACAGAGGGTGAGATGGTTGGATGGCATCACCAACTCAATGGACGTGAATCTGAGCAAACTCCGGGAGACTGTGAAGGACAGGGAAGCCTGGCGTGCTGCAGTCCATGGGCACAAAGAGTTGGAAATGACTTGGTGACTGAGCAACAACAACAAAGAAAAGGAACATTTATTCCAATGTAACTGAGTTATAAAGGACTAAATTGGATTCATGTAGCAAGATTCGCTTTTCAGCCATTAACACAAATGGAAGGCTTAAGGACTCAATTCAATTCAATTAAATACAAATTTAATTGGTCCGTAAAAATATCAAGAAAATTGTTTTAGTTTTGCATATCTAAGTTTATGTCTGTGTATTTTAACATAGGTTATACTACACCCCAGTGGCTCAGTGATAAAGAATCTGCCTGCAATGCAGGAGATGTGGGTTCGATCCCTGGGTTGAGAAGATCCCCTGGAGAAGGATATGGCAACCCACTCCTGTATTCTTGCCTGGAGAATCCCATGGACAGAGGAACCTGGTGGGCTACAGTCCACGGAGTCTCAAAAGAGTTGGGCATGATTGCTTAGCTAAACAACAGCAACATACCATACACCAGGGTTCTTGGGGGAGGATTAAATGAAACAACCATGTAGCTGCAATTTGTTGAGCTATTATTATAGCCATTATATCATACAAATGAGAGCAGTGAAACTCACAGAAGACTGCATAGCTCATGGCTGGCAGAGCCTATTTGCCAGTCAAGGTCTCCAACCACAGTGCTATTTTCCACCAGGCTGCCAGCCCACGTCTGCTTAATTCAATTGTGAACTTCATAGCAGTGAGCATGGTATTGCATTTGTGTTTCTGACCGGGCACTGTCTGGGGTCGCAAAGAGTCAGACACAACCGGGCGACTGAACTGAAGGCATTGTCTGACACAGAGTCCAATTTAATCGAATAGCATAACCTCACTGTGGTGAAGTAGCCTGCCATCTGTCTGGTGTTGGGGAAATAATTAAAAATAAAATCTGACAACCCAGAAAACCTCTGCCAAGGTAGACAGGAAAGCAACAGTTTTATGTTGGATAAGCTGTAAACCAGACTGCGATGGACATCACACGCAGTCTGCCAAAACAATGGCAAGGACAAAGACATCCGTGCTCTCAGGACGAAAGCAACCAGTCCCAAGCAAGAAGACTCGACGGTGCCATATGTTAAATACAGCTCCCCCTAAATTCACCTGGCAGCTGGGGGTGGCCCTCTGTGATAGCAAATTGCCTTTATCCAAAGGAAGATCAAACTCTTCTTATCTCCATGATAAATAGAAAGTTTTGCAACGTGGATCCAGGTGGCGAAGTCATATTCCCACCTTCCCATAAAGAAGGGGATATGGAGCCCTATTCCTGCACTGTACGAAGATGTGACTTATTTGACTTTTAAAAAGATTTATATACATCTCAAAGGGGCAGAGGAAGAATTTATAAGCACAAATTTTCTGGAGGAAATGCTCTGAGAAAAGGGAGGGGGAACTGTGGCTTTCCCTTTTTCAATCAGGGAAATTATTTTTTTCTTTTTAGATTTGTGTTTGCCCTTTCACTGGGGAGAAAATTTATTAGGTTAGGACACAGAGCAGGGCCTGCTCGAGTGCCCAGGGGAGACAGAAGCGGCGGGAGACAGCTCAGGCTCTCAGCCGAGCCCTCCAGGTGGCCTTTCTGGATCTGGGCAAGGAAGAGGAGAAAGGAGAATTCTCTGAGAGCGCTTTGGTGATAATGTCAAGGTCAGCCTCAAGGTCACAAGAAGAGGGCTGGACTTGGCGTGAACTGTGAAATGTCCTGTATAGCACCACGTGGTTTAGAATAAGCCTGAATACATCTGGGCCCAGATATTCATGATGTGGTGGACGTGGTGACGTTGATAAATTTTTTTTTAATCTATGCTCTAGTAGAAAACAGACGTGATTTTCAAGGAAGAGGGAGGTGGTGGGGGTGGGGCTGGAGTGGGAGTTTCAGGTTAGTAGATACAAACTGGTAAATATAGAATGGATTAAAAAAAAACAAACAGGGTCCTACTGTTGTTACTGTATCACAGGGACCTATATTCAATATTCGGAGAAGGCAATAGCAAGCCACTCCAGTACTCTTGCCTAGAAAATCCCATGGATGGAGGAGCCTGGTAGGCTGCAGTCCATGGGGTCGCTAGGAGTCGGTCGCGAGTGAGTGACTTCACTTTCACTTTTCGCTTTCACACAATGGAGAAGGAAATGGCAACCCACTCCAGGGTTCTTGCCTGGAGAATCCCAGAGACGGGGGAGCCTGTTGGGCTGCCATCTATGGGGTCGCACAGAGTCGGACACGACTGAAGTGACTTAGCAGCAGCAGCAGCAGCAAAATGGAGAAGGAAATGGCAACCCACTCCAGGGTTCTTGCCTGGAGAATCCCAGAGACGGGGGAGCCTGTTGGGCTGCCATCTATGGGGTCGCACAGAGTCGGACACGACTGAAGTGACTTAGCAGCAGCAGCAGCATATTCAATATCCTGTAATAAACCATAATGGAAAAGAATATAAAGCAGAATGATATATATGGTTCAGTGGGTAAAGAATCTGCCTGCAGTCTACGAAACACAGGAGACACGGGTTCGATCCCTAGGTTGGGAAGATCCCCTGGAGGAGGAAATGACAACCCAGCCCGGTATTCTTGCCTGGGAAATCCCATGGACAGAGGAGCCTGGCAGGCTACAGTCCATGGGGTCTCAAAGAGTTGAATGTGACTGGGTGATTAAGCACAGCACCAGTATATATTAATATAAATGTGTAACTGAATCACTTCGCTATACAGCAGAAATTAACACATTGTTATCAGTCAGCTATACTTCAGTTTTTTAAAAGCTAAATGAAATCTGTGGTCTAGATCATTCTGTGTCCTCTTTAAGTTCTGGTCAGATCTCAAATGATATGACTGTTAAAATGAAGGGTGCTGGCCCTTGTCCTCAGCCAAACATTCTGTCAAAATTTTATAGTAGTTGAAGGCTTTTTCCCCCCTTGTTCTGTGCTCAGTAAACTTGGAAAAGGCGTTAACTTATGCATAACAATCTCTCTGGCGCTTGAGAATCATGACTAAATTGCCTCGATTTTCTTACCTTTGTGCCTAACAGTCTAATTTAACAAATGGGAATAATTTGCTAAGAGAGAAATTAAAAGGAAGAATATAAATAAGGAATGAAAAGATTAGCAAATGAATGTGAGACTTTAGAGAATTCAAAGTTGAAAAGGGAATTGAAATTAAAATATTATTTAAATTCTACGTTTTTGTTGTTTTCTTTCTTTTACCTTATTTACCCATTCCAAACGAAGCTTTAACATTAATATTTCTAAAGTACCTGCCCTTAACGTTTTCTCTAGTGTTGCATTTTGTTCGTGTTTGCACTTCTGCCACGTGCCATGCTGTGCTTAGCTGCTCAGTCGTGTCCTACTCTTTGCGACCCCATGGACTGAGCCCCCCAGGCCCCTCTGTCCATGGGGATTCTCCAGGCAAGAATACTGCAGTGGGTTGCCATGCCCTTCTCCAGGGGATCTTCCCAACTCAAGGATCGAACCCATGTCTCCTGCATTGCTTGCAGATTCTTTACCGTCTGAGCCCCCAGGGAAGCCCAAGAATCCTGGAATGGGTAGCCTATCCCTTCTCCAGATCTTCCCGACCCAGGAATTGAACTGGGGTCTCCTGCATTGCAGGCGGATTCTTTACCAACTGAGCTACTAGGGAAGCCCGCACTTCTAACATATGTATACTAACTTAATATTGTAAGCAGTTTTCGATACTGTTGGAATTCATGAGTGTATTAGTTATCTATTTCTATATGACAAATTATGAACAATTCAGGGGATTGCAACCATAAACATTTGTTATCTCGTGTGGTTTCTACAGGTCGAGAATCTAGGACAGGCTTAGCTGGGTGTTTCTAGCTCAGAGCGTTCCATGAGTTTGCAGTCAGGATTCTGGCTGTGGCTACAGTCATCGGAAGGCTTTACTCAGGCTGGGAGATCTGCTTCTGAGAAGGGTCAGTCACGTGGCTGTTGGCCAGAGGCTGCTGGTTGCCACAGGGCCCTCTCCATAGGGCCACTTGAGTGTCCTCGGGAGCTGGCACCTGGCTTCCAGCAGAGTGGGTGAGCCAAGAGAGAGCACGGTGAAGGCCACAGTGCCCCTTACCGCCTAGCCTCGCAAGTCACAGATGATCATTTCTGTAATCCAACCATATTCAACGTGGAAGGGGACTCTCAAGACTGTGAACTGGGAACTCACCATCTTGGAGACTAGCTACCGCAATAGACATTTGTAGTAGCTGCAAGAATGTTACAGTGGAAATCTCTATAGCTGTATTAGCTATTTACCCACAGTTAGGTTTTATCTCCAGTATTCCATCATTATAAATAACTCTTTCAAGCACTTTTGGGTATGAAGATTTTCATCAGTACTTCAGATCATTTTCTTTGTATATAGTCTTAGAAGTAAGATTGTTGAATTATTTTAAAATTTTCCTAAATTTCATTTAAAATCAGCTTTATAAAGCAAAGTAATATTTTATATTGTCTATTTCAGTTAACAGATGCATTTCCTTGAATGTACTTGTTATGAATATCTTTAAATACCTATGCAGTGACTCACAACTATGTGTTTAATGCATTCTATATAGCATATACTTTAGGTAGATATTCTAGTTCATATAGGTAATATTTTGATACTTATGGTGTGTGGGTTTTTTCATTTTTATTTAACCATTTTATAGATCCTCCTGAGTTTGTTTGTTGCTGTTATTTTGGACAACTTAGAGCTTGATGAAGATCTAAAGAAGCTTAAACAAGTAAGTAATGTACGGGGAATTCTTTAAATCGGCATTAAAAAAATAAGGGCAAAGCATGTGCTTACAGGTAATATTAAACCTGTTCAAGCTTCAAAGCAAAGATTTTAATAAATTAACACACTGAGTTGGCAAATATTTTTCTTTTAAGTTTAACCTTCTCTAATATCAACAAAGGAAATTTTTATTGCTCTGTAATTATCCTAGGGATATTTTTATATCATTATTTTGAGTAAAATTAAGATGGGCATGGTATAGTAAATTGAATTTAGATTCTCCTTCAGCCATTAAATGAAGGTTGTTTGGAAATGAAAAGCCTCAGGGCCAGCTTGCCATTTGGCCTAGCTATATGTAATAGTTTGGATCATCATCATAAAACTATTAAGCATAAATTTGCCTGACCACTAGACACTGAAAGAGAATTTAGTCCTGGTGCTCAAAGTGGGTATAAGAAATGGGATAGCATAACTGATCAACTGTGTGCCCAGCTGTATATGAAAACAGACTGGGTGTTATGGCATTGATAATCATTTCCAAAAAATCTCAGGGTAAATATGTGAAGATTATGTTATTGATGGCTGAAAGAGTACAGATGTGAATCAGTATTCTCAGTTTTTGTTCCACGGAGGATACTTGGCTTGAATATTTGACTCTGTCAAAGAGAAGAGACCCTTTGAGAAGCAGAATTTGTGAAGCAGGGGAGCACCTGAATAAATATTCTTGGATCTCCCACCTCGGCACTGCAATAATTGGGATGTTAATAAAGAATATCCCATCTGGAACTTTCGAAGGGCCCCACATATTCAGAATTTTCAAATTAGATCAAGTTGTCTATTTTTTACAAAGCAAAGACATCACCTATTTAAATGTCTTGTTGTTGTTTATAATCTCAAAATCACTTTAAGCATTTCACCTTTTTGCTCTTGTTTATCTCCAAAGCCCATGCTTTTAACTAAGGATAGTCAATCATGTAAAAAAAAAAATTTTTTTTTATTTTTTGATGTAAAGATGCTCGCTGTGAGCATATCAAGGAAGGATTTGAATTTTCCTGTTCTGAGGCTACACAAGCAAATGCTTGTCCGAGTGTGGTGGACCTTTCTTCCAGATCTTTTCAATTTGTGGCAGCAGCAATAGGCTTTTCGTATGAGAGTTGGCAAGTTCCTTGTGCCATTGATGTAGATACTTCTCCTGGCTTCTAGTTGTAGAATAAATATGTAGCAAGTTCAGAATTGACCAACAGTATAATTAGACACAACCAATAAATATGTACTTCCGTATAACCACTTTCATCCTTGCTTTACAAATCTGGTATTAAGGATTTAAATGACTTTACTCTGTTATTCCCAAAGAAGAGGATGGGAAAAGTGTGAAAAGCCATTTGATTTTCTTAATGTTTCAAGTTCCAGAAAGCACTCTATATTCCAGTATCTATCTTTATTCAGCTTAAACTTTTTTTTTCAATCTTTGACCCTTTCCACTAGTTAGTCTGTATATTGCTTCTTATAGCTACACGGACATGAACACGAACTCAGTATAGTGTAGAGATGCAAACTCCAGGAGATGGTGAGGAACAAGGAAGCCTGGTGTGCTGCAGTCCATGGTGCTGCAAAGAGTCATCCTTGACTTAGCCACTGAACAGCAACAATAGTAGCCACAGTCACAGTTGTTGAGCACCGGCTCAGTGCCGTGTACTTTGTATTTTCACCTATTTAAATTTCACAGCAACCATGTGAAGCAGGTACTGTTCTTAGTTTCATCTGATAGGTGAGGAAACTAAGGCAGAGAAGTTCAACAAGTTGCCTGAGGTCACATAGCTAATGAGTAGCAGAGTTAAGATTTGAACCCAGGCAGTTTGGACCAAAAGCCCAGACTCAACCTCTACACTGTGCTGAGTCACGATAAAGCTGTAAAAATGCCAACCATGAGTCATGGTGTGCTGGAGGCTCATTCATAGGACTGTTAATAACTTGTTGATAAACAATGATGTTTTAGATGACACAGACATCATTATAGCCATGAAATAATTGTTGATGTGATGGATGGTTTCCTGAGGAATGGAGGTGAATTAAACAACCCAATCATTAAAGCTATATACAAAGTAGTTGTTTGTTTCCCCTCAAAAAGCAGATGATCTAATCAGAGGCACTGGAGTTGGGACTTTGGCAGAAGGTAAGAGCTGCGACATTTACCCTTCACTCCACTGATGGCAGACACTGTCCAGAGCTCCTCCAGCCTCAGGAACCTTCTGGAACAGTGACCCTCCTTAGCCACAGATATAATGTGCTTGCAACAGATTAAGAGTTCAGAAAGGCTGCTAGAGACTGTTACTGTATTTTATTATGATCGTGGTAAAAACAATTGTGTTAAAATATATGTTGACTCATGGACATTTTTTAGGAGTCACAGAAGCCAGTGTGAGTCACCTTTAAAATGGAGAAGTTAAATATGAAATATCGAACGGGGCTACGAGAGAGAAAGTTGGTCCTTGTGCTTGGGGAAGGGGTTATGTCCCCAGGGGTAGACAGTTTGGGAGACAAGGGTGGAAAGAGTGGTAAAAACAATTGTGTTAAAATATATGTTGACTCATGGACATTTTTTCGGAGTCACAGAAGCCAGTGTGAGTCACCTTTAAAATGGAGAAGTTAAATATGAAATATCGAACGGGGCTATGAGAGAGAAAGTTGGTCCTTGTGCTTGGGGAAGGGGTTATGTCCCCAGGGGTAGACAGTTTGGGAGACAAGGGTGGAAAGCTGGACAGTGCAGTGAAGAAACTAGGATGGGAGAGAAGAAGAAAGAAGTGGCGACGTGAATGAGGAAAGCATCCAAGAGATGAATCTGAAGGAAAGAGCACTGTGAGTCCCGGCCTGTGATAAAGGGGGAAAAGCGTGACTGCATCCCAAGTCAGGCTGCCCTCCAGCCGAGGACACCAGAGCTCCCTGCAGGGAGAAGCTCCCTGAGGAGCAAGAACAGTCGCAGGATCCACTGTGGTGGAATCGGATTCTCCTTACGTAAAGGTCTTACCTTTCCTCCTTATTTTCCGAAGTCTCCTCCTTGCCCTTTAAAGCAGTGGTTTCCAGCCAGGGATGCTAAGCCGTGGGGCTCTTCAGGGCAAACGACAGAACCAACAGCTTTCCTTGACACTTCGGGAAACCTAAAGGGAATTGTGCATTTACCCAGCCAAAATGCCAACTTTAAAATACTTTTAGCAGGAAATTTGCTAGGCAGCAACACTGCATCCTAATGCTCGGAAGCCTCTTCCTATATGCTCTTCTTCAAGGAAAAAGAAGCAACATTGAATTATTTATTGCTTCATAAAGGCATTTTGATAGAAGAAGATTTTTTTTAAAGATGGGATTCCGAGGGCAATAATAAACAGGCTCCTTGGGGATGACTTTTGATGGGTTCTGATATAAATGCTCATCCCCAGGCCGCCCTTCTCTGTGACATTACCACTGTTGTGCCTTTATAGCTGCTCCTATAGCCCTTCCTTTGTCACCCTTCGAAATAAATAATGTTCTGAAAACTCATGCCAATTATGCATCTGCATAAAATTTATCTATTGCTTTCCTAGCAGCAGTATCACCGGAGCAATCATTTCCTGGCTGCCATAATTTATGTGACCCCGTTTCTAATTAAATAGAGACCATGATTCTCTTTTTAGCATTCCCAAAACCCAATACAGGACTTGGAGACAGATAGAAATAGGGAAATATATAATATTTTTTACATAAAATCAGAAAATTGACTAGAAATGAGATTGCAAATGTATAATTTGGCAGCTGAGAAGCCAAATCAGTTTGTATAGAGGCTAAAAAACCCCCTTGACCTACCGCTGTCCTCTAAGGAGCAGGCAGTAGGAGACAGTGACCTTGGTGCTCGGTGATGTAGCAAAAATGCTGGAGAACGTGGGTGGAGTTTTGCAAACTTTGAAAATGAAGAGAGTTCTTGCAGCTTTAATGATTTTTGCAAATTCAGTGCAAGACAGATATAAAGGGTTCTCTTTTAAGCAGTAGAAAATTCATTAAACTATGAGGGGGGGGAAAAAAAACCCATAGAGAAGCCTCAGGGAAAGATTCATTGAAAAAGGAAGTATAGATAGTCTGTCTAGATTAAATTCAAAGCTCTGAAATTAAAACTGTTTCCCCAACTCTGTATTAAGTCCCATGTGAGCTCAAGCGCGATTGTTTTTGATGGCTTCGCATCCAAAACATAGTTGAGGGTAGACATGTAAAGAAGCTTCTCTGTCCTATTGATTATCCTTTTAACAAAAACAACAGAAATCTTAGTGCTATTTAAAATGTGAGCTCCAAGTTAATGTTTCTCTGCAGTCTTATCCAGGGGCTTTCGTTTGCATCTCTGTCTTGCTTTCTGTATTGAAGTCCTTCAGGATTTAGGGAGACAAGTCGTGGCCAGAGGATCCACTCAGCTAAACCCTGATTGCTGCCTTCTGGCTTCACAGAAGCAGAAAGTAAAGTGGCAGTTGCAGGGGGCAAAGAGGACTTCTTCTTGTGGTTCAGTGGCTATAGGGTTTTTAGTTTTCAAAGATGAAAAAATTCTAGAGACCTTTGGTACACAGTGTGAAGGTACTTAACACTACCGAGCTGTACCCTTAAAGAATGGCTTAGATGGTGAATGTTGTTATGTGTTCCTGACCACAGTCTTTTACAAATTTCAATTAAAAATTGGTCATCATACTGGTAAGGTGATGAGAGCACACTCAGGGATTCTGATAGTGCAGAAGTTGGGTTAAAGAAGATGAGTGAGACTTGCCTGGCAGTCCAGGGGTTAAGACCTCGCCTTCCAAGGCAGGGAATGCACGTTTGATCCCTGATCAAGGGACTAAGATCCCACATGCCTCGTGGTCAAAAAAACAGAACATAAAAAAGCAGTTTTGTAACAAAATCAATAAAGACTTTAAAAATAGTCCACATCAAAAAAAAAAAAAAATGAGGTGGGTGATGACAGTTAAGAAAGTGAAGACTAATTGCTAGCCTTTTCCGCTTGGACTTCTCGTACTCCCAAGTTTCCAGACAGACCACTGGGTTACTGATCAATTCTTAATTTTTTTAGCTACCTGAACATCGTTTACTATGGTGCTACCCCACAGATTTTTTTTCCACTGAATATTTGTATGACAGTTGGAAATCACATGCGACTGGAGGCCTCTGATATCTGGGATCCCTGCTGCTCAACCACCCAGGGCCAAAGGATGAATATTCCGAAGAAGCTGTAAATTGTCCGTGGTCGAGAGCTGGTAAACTCAGAATTTTACTCGAAGCCTTCAATGTAACCCAACTCTGCATGAAGCCACTCTCAAGCTTTTGGTCAAAGATGACTTTTTCATGGGCTTCCCTGGTGACTCAGACGGTAAAGAATTAACCTATAATGTAGGAGACCTGGGTTCGATCCCTGGGTTGGGCAGATCTCCTGGAGAAGGGAACGGCTACCCACTCCAGTATTCTTGCCTGGAGAATTCCATGGACGCAGTTGCCTGGTGGGCTACATACAGGACATGGACACGGGGTTGCAAAGAGTTGGACATGACTGAGTGTCTAAGCACACAGGAGATTAAGAAATACAAGCTAACATGTATAAAATAAATAAGCTAGGACAATCCATTTTACAGCAAAGGAAATGTGGCCAAGACTTTACAATAACTATAAAAAAGAAATAGAACCTTTAAAAATTATGAATCATTGTGTTGTATAACTGAAACACATATAATATTATAAATCAACTATACCTCAATTTAAAAAAGAAAAGATAACAGCCTAGAAGTCAAGAAGTCAATGCAAAAATGGGAAACAGCCAAAATTCCAAATGGAGTTTTGGAGTTAAACAGGTAATAAGGATTCAGGAAGTCAAAACAAAACAGACGAGGTACTTGTGAAAATTGGTGTCCTCCTAGTGTGAGTTGAATTATGTCCCCTAAAAAGATACACTGAAGCTGTAACTCCCAGGACCTGTTAATGTGACGTGATTTGGAAATAGGGCATTTGAGTTGAAATCAGGTTAAGTTGAGGTCATTAAGGTGGCTTAGATGGTAAAGAATCTGCCAGCAATGCTGGAGACCTGGGTTCAATCCCTGGGTTGGGAAGATCCCCTGGAGAAGGAAATGGCAACCCACTCCAGTACTCTTGCCTGGAGAATCCCATGGACGGAGGAGCCTGGGGTCCTGCAGTCCATGGGGTGGGTTGCAGAGTTGGGCATGCCTGAGTGACCAGCAACGCTAATCCACTATGACTGGTGTCCCCATACAAAGAGGAGAAGAGGGAGACACACAGACAGGGGCTGGAGTGACGCGTGTACGAGCTAAGGAATACCTGGGGTGCGGACCATCTCCAGAAGCTAAGAGTCTTGGAACAGACCTTCCCTCAGAACCTTCAGAAGGAACCAAGTCTGTAGACACGTGGATTTGGGGTTTCCAGCCTCCAGAACTGAGACCGTACGTGTCTGCTGTTCCAAGCCACCAGTTTTTGGTACTCGGTATGGCAGACCTTGAGAACTAAAAACACCTTCCTAGAATAAAGGACCTCTTTCTGCCTCCGGGAGGTGACAGAGCTGAGCGACAATGGGTCCTCTCGGAATGTCGGGCAGCTTTCACCAACCAAGAGCAGCTTTCTCAATAGCTGGACTCATTTTCTTCTGCCTCTAACTGAACAACTTCCACAAGAGTAAAGTTTATAAATGTGAGACTTTCTTGGAAGAAGGGTTTTGCTGAGCCCTTCCAAAATTTCATTCCATGTGGGATTGAGCCAAACCAGATCACTTTTAGAGGCTGTTGTTTTCAGAAACCTTGTTCTGGGGCTTTCCCTGTGGCCCAGTGGTTAAGAATCTGCCTTGCAGTGCAAGGAATGTAGGTTCAGCCTCCGATTATGGAACTAAGATCCAGCGTGCCACTAGGCAATAAGCCCATACACTGCATCTAAGATGACCAGGCAGCTTAAAAAAAAAAAAGAAACAAAGGAAACTTTGTTCTTTGCCTCATCCCCGGCACTCAGGATGTTTAATAAGATAGCTCCAGTCTCTTTGGACATTGAACAAACATAAAATGACATGCCTAAGCTTGTCTGGGGTTCCCTGGTAACTCAGCTGGTAAAGAATCTGCCTGCAATACAGGAGTCCCAGGTTCAATTCCCAATCTTCCCGGATTGGGAAGATATCCTGGAGACTCGCTCCAGTATTCTGGCCTAGAAAACCCCATGGACAGAGGAGCCTGGCAGGCTACAGTCCAAGTTTACCTTGATGACTTGATGGCTGTATCAGTCTGTGGTTGTGCTAGTTCAGAATCACTTTTCTTATAGTTTATCACTCTGCAAGATACTCTCTCTGCAAGATACTCTCTCAATTTTTTAGATGAGACTTGGAAGGATAATGTGTACGAACCAGGCAGGAGGCTTACCCTTCAGCGTGCCCAGTGCCCAGCCCTCTGCCCAGCCATGGAGATGCTCTCTCACTTTTCTTTCTTTCTTTCTTTCTTTTTTTTAGAAGGAGATGTCAACAAATTTTGTTTTTTATTATTTTTTAAAAAACACATTGCTTTTATTTTTTTTTATTTTTTATTTTTTAAATTTTATTTTTACTTTATTTTACTTTACAATACCGAATTGGTTTTGCCATACATTGACATGAATCCGCCACGGGTGTATACGAGCTCCCAAGAGAACAAAAATTTTAAATGCCAACAGCACTTTTTCTCATCAGATCCTTTCACAGGCAATGGATAGTGGATTATTATGGTTCTAAGAAAAAAAAGTGACAATTGGTTTCAGTTTTCTGGAGTGTCTGGCTGTCACTGAATTGCAGAAAGGCTTTTGGTAGCTGCGTTCAGACTTGTTTGAGGAATGAGGTAGTGAGTGTTGTCCTCTGGGTGCCTAAACATGGGACACGAGGTATCATTGCCTTGATGTCTTCAGGGCTCAAGTTTCACGCAGCCCTTCTGTTCTTTGTTCCAAGAAGCCCGTCTACTTGTCCATTCTACCTAGAGCATTGCTGTTTTCTGCATGTTCATTCAGTTCCTTTAATCTTCAAGTCCCTACTATGTGCACAACACTAGGCCAGGCATGAAGGAGATAAGAATAAACAGGTAATTCTCTGCTCTCATGGAGCTGAGGGTCTAGTGGAGGAATTGGACATAAATAATCAAAGCAGTGGATAGATATTTATAATGTTAGATGACATTTCTGCAGAGAAGAACAGCATTTGAGTGAGGAATTCCCAGAAGACTTGGACCCCGATGAGGGACAGGGAGGTGGGGAAGGAGAAAGAGACACTTGGGTTGACCTATGAAGAAGGAGCAGCAGTGAACCTCATGGAGATGTAGCTATCAGAGGGGAGGAAAGAACATTCCAGAGAGAAGGAAACATGTTCAACATGACCCCAGAAAAAAGTGGTGTAAAGTGAGTGTAGAAAAGTAAGTGGGGCTTAGACCACGCGGAGCCTGAAGAAAAATGCCAAGAACTTTTCCCTCTGCCCCCAGAACAATAGGGAGCCCCTGGAGGCTTTTCGGATGGGAGGCAGTGTGAACTGGAGAGCTATTTGGGAAGCAGAATCAGCAGGGACTTAGTGAGTTTGTGGGTGGAAGGACATATATGAGCATCTCAAGGATGACTCCTGGTTTCAGGTTCATCTCCTTGGATGGGTGACAGTTCCATTCACTGAACCAGGAAACATTAGTACAGAGAAGATCATCGCCCCGTCTTGGGCTGGTATGAGTGAGACTCTGAGTAGAGAGACCTAATGGTTGGTGGCATGTATCAGTCTAGACGTTAGGAGTGAGGACTGGCTGGCTGGCTGGAGATACAAATAGGGATGTTCCTGATCATTCTCAACTGTTTATCCAGAGCCTGCCATGTGCCAGGCATGTGTTCTGGGCACAAGGGATATGTCCACAAACAAGACAGACAGAAATCCCTGACCTCTTTGACACTTCAATCCTAGAGACCATCTCTGTATTGGCATGATAGTGGAAGGTGTCAATCTGGATGCGATTGTATAGGGTTGAGGGGGGAAGAGATACTGCAGCCTTAAGGGAAAAACAGAGCTTCCCTGGTGGCTTATATGGTAAAGAATCTGCCTGCAGTGCAGAAGACCCTGGTTCGTCCCTGGGTTGGGAAGATTCCCTGGAGAAGGAGATGCCACCCACTCCAGTATTCTTGCCTGGAGAACTCCATGGACAGAGGAGCCTGGCGGGCTACAGTCTGTGGGCTTGCAAAGAGTCCTACATGACTAACTAACACATAAAGGAAAGCAAGTTTTAATGATACTGGTGCTTTGCCCTTCGAGTCCAGCTCTTTGCAGCCCTATGGACCAGAGCCCACCAGGATCCTCTGTTCATAGGGTTTTCCAGCAAGAATACTGGAGTGGGTTGCTATGCCCTTCTTCAGGGGATCTTCCCGACCCAAGGACCGACCCCGTGTCTCTGACGTCTCCTGCACTGGCAGGCAGGTTCTTTACCGTTAGTGCCACCTTGGAAGCCCTTAGGGAAACATAAAGGATCCATCTTTGTTTTTGTCTCATGTAAATTTTGACTTTTTGCTTTGTTACAAATAACACTTTCCCTGTCTCAAGTTTAGCCTCCTAAGGGGAGAAGGTCTGATTGGTCCAACCTTGGTCTAGTCAACATCATTCCTTGCAGGCAGGAATTTTGTGTCTCTGCCTCTTAACACTGGTCAGCCTTACAGAAGGCCCTCAGCTTTGAACAGGATCAATCCAGACCAGACCACAAAGAGGGCCACCCTGAAATGTGGCTGGGTTCCTCAGACAATGCTTTGTCCTCCCAACTCTCCATCCTGACCTCTGCTCTGGAGGAGCTGGACCCCAAAGAAGGAGATGAATGAATGAATGAAAGAAAGAAGAGACCTTGTCCCCTTCCCAGTTCTAGAACTGAAGTCACCCTCGTAGCTCAGAGAGGGTGGACATGGAGGTGGGAGAGTGGGAGTGAGCTTGACTGCATTGGAATCTGGACTGCATTGGACTGATTTTCCCCAACCAAAAGTGGCCAGGAAGCCATGGTATTTATCTAAGAACAGCGGCCATCTTCATTCCTACTAGAGGGTTAGTGGTTTCATTGTGGGCCTTTCCTTACATTCTACCCGGTGCCCCTGTTCAGCAGCAGACACAGTGGAGGCAGGGCATGGCTGACATCCTCACAGCCATATGACTATTGAATATTTTTTACTCTGATATTAAAAGAATGACTTAGATTATTATTAAGAAATGAGAAATGTATATGTGCGCTATTTTATTTGATGTCACCCCATTCCCGTGTTGTTTTACATGAAATATGCTAATGTGTTTTCACAGTGCATCTAATAAGCCCTTTTAATCAAAGGATGCAAAATTGAACAACTCTACACTCTACCACAGGCGTACTCGTGAATAGCAGTTGCAAAAGGCTTGGTGGTTGTCTGAAAAGAAATTCTGTATGGGGACAGTGTGTGAGTTGAGTTCAAGACCCCAATGTAGAGACTCCAGGACAAAATGTGTGTCTTTCAAACCTCCAGTGTAAAGTGTGGGGTTTATTCTATGGTGAATGTCATCACTGCTACTAGCTACCCATCAACTAAGGCGGAACACATAAAAAAGTTTACGAGATAATGAGAGCCCGATTTCACACAGTCAGAGGAAGAAGTTGTTTGGTAGCTAAGTTGTATCCGAGTCTTCTGTGACCCCATGGACTGTAACCCACCAGGCTCCTCTGTCCATGGGATTTTCCAGGCAAATATCCTGGAGTGAGCTGACATTTCCTTCTCCAGGGGATCTTCTAGACCCAGGGATTGAACCCAAGTCTCCTGCCTTGGCAGGTGGATTCTTTACCAGTGAGCCGCCAGGGAAGCCTGAGAAAGAAGTTACAGATAAACCAAAGGAAAATGCCAGATGACTTCTTTGGCACAAAATTAGAGTAGGAGTGTCAGTATGAACTCAGTTTATTGCAAGATGGGATGTAAGCATATAGGTGCATAGATGGAAACACAGATACATCAATAGGTATATAGACACATAGCTACGTAGACAGATACGTAGACATGATGATGGATATATACATAAATAAGTAGATACTAAATACAGATGTGTGTGTATACAAGGGCTCATATACATACATGTATTTCCTAGCTCTTTCCCCTGGGTGAGCCTAGAAGCAGTGACATGCCAGTAATATCAAGAAAACCCAGTCCCAAGATTCTTGTTTCCGAAAACCATTCTCCAGTAAAAGAAATCAATATTCTTTGGAGAAGTGGCTGATTCTCAAGCTGAGGCAGGGAAAACACAAGATAAGACTTAAGTATTTTTGTGGAACCAGAAAGTAAGGAAGAGCTTAAACACACACACGCACACACACACACACACACACACACGAAAGGGTGTCAAGACGTGACAATGAAATATAATGTGACATCCTGGATGGGATTCTGAAACAGGAAAAAATAAAATAAAAAGCCATTCATGCAAAATCTGGGAAGTTCCAAAAAAATTCTGCATTTTGGTTCAAAGTAGTTGACCAAGGTTAATTTTTTGGTTTTGATCAATGTCCTGTGGTTATGTAAGATGCTAACATGGGAAAAAAACTGGGTCAAGGGTATACAGGAACTCTGTATTATCTTTGTAACTATTATGTAAGTTTAAAACTATTTCAAAATAAAGAAGTTTTTAATGAGATTAGAATTTTCTATGGAAAGCTCTGAAAACACAACATATAGTCATAAGTTGACTGGTCTGTTGTCTTGTTCAACAATCCATGCGTTTGTAAAGCTTTGTACCACAGATATGTTATATAGCATTTATAGTCAATTATAATTTTTTTAATCTTACAAAGTTGGAAGCATAGTCTTCATCAGGAACAAAGTGCTTTTTATGAGTTTGTTTCTGATAGAAAATCTGATGTGGCTTGTCTGTGCTGGTTAGCATGACTGATTCTGTATTGTAAAGAACCTAAGGAAAGGGTAGCCAAGTGATGAGAAATATCACAGATGGGCCCCTTCAGCTTGTCTGTGGGCCACACTTTGCTGCCTTTTTTGTTCCTCGTCTCATCACTGTGTGTCATCCCTATCATTTGAGTACAGGTGTCCGGTACTAGGTCGTGGGGCCACAAAGAGTCCTGCCCTTAAGTAAAACTTGTCAGCTTAATAGAGGAGAGATACACAGAATTAGGGAGCCTTAGTGTGAAGCCCTGAGCACTAGGGTGAAAGACCCAAAGAAGGAAGATGTGCCTCCCTCAGGTTGGAGGCAGGTCGATAAGATGTGTCGAAAAATAATGAATCAGATTTTATTAAGAAAGTGGAGAAACACATTTCATATAAAAGAAGTAGCAGGTACCAAACTGCAGAAATAAAAACGCATCTATTGCTTGAAAATGTTATTTTGATAAGACAGTCTAAAATAATGTTTAGAAGCTGAAGTTCTGGGGACTTCACTGGCAGTCCAGTGGTTAAGAATCCGCCTTCCAAGGCAGGGGACATGGGTTTGACTCCTTGTCAGGAAACTAAGATCCCGCCTGCCACAGGGCAACTAATCCCCCATGCTATAATGAAGCCTGGCATGGCTTCCCCCCTACCCAAAAAGAAGCTGAAGTTCTGGAACCTCAAAGATTGTTGCCAAACCCCAGTGAGCACCCCTTCTAGCTGTGTGACCTTCGGGAACAGATTTGAGCTCCTTGGTCCTAGGGGTCCTCACCTATAACATCAGTTCAGTTCAGTCGCTCAGTCGTGTCCGACTCTTTGCGACCCCATAACCTACTAGGCTTCTCCATCCGTGGGATTCTCCAGGCAAGAATACTGGAGTGGATTGCCATTTCCTTCTCCAGGGGATCTTCCCGACCCAGGGATCGAACCCGGGTCTCCCGCATTGGAGGCAGACGCTTTAACCTCTGAGCCACCAGAACTAATTATGGTACTTTCATCAGGGGGCTGAAGTACTTACATTGAGGACTAAAGCATGTTAGTAAATGAGGTGATGAACAGTGTTTAGCAGAGTATCTGCACACGTTTACTACTTCAAGTAGCCATTGTTATTCTGAGAAATCATCCTAGAGGAGATGGTTTTGGAAAGCTGTATTATAATTAACCAAGCGTGGAAGGAAAGTGTATTGCAAGTGTTGGGAAAGTATACGCTAAGGCAGGAACCAGAAATAAAACTGTGGGGGGTGGAGGGGGGCGGGACATACAAACCAGTATTGAGAGTAAGGGCAAGGCGTGAGGGGATGCTTTAAGCCATGGTAATATCAGAATTTCTCCTCTACATAACCAGTCCATCCTAAAGGAAATCAACCCTGAATATTCATTGGCAGGATTGATGCTGAAGCTGAAGCTCCAATACTTTGGCCACCTGATGCCAAGAGCCAACTCATTGGAAAAGACCCTGATGCTGGGAAAGATTGAGGGCAGGAGGAGAAAGGGGTGACAGAAGGTGAGATGGTTGGATGGCATCACTGACTCAATGGACATGAGTTTGAGCAGACTCCAGGAGATGGTGCAGGACAGGGAAGTCTGGCGTGCTGCTGTCCATGGGGCCGCAAAGCATCTGACACCACTGAGCAACTGAACAACAAAGAGCAACGTAATTGATGATCCTTGAATTACTTGAAGATTTAGAACAAGACGGTGTTTCTTCCTTAGCTGTTCTGTAAGATCGATTTAAAGGGACAGGATGAAGATGGAAACCCAGCTAGGAGGGTAGAGGGGGTGACCGTGAGCAGTTTTAACCTGGTCAACCAAGTGATCACTTGACTCACCAACCTGGAGCTGTTGGTGGCCCCATCAGGAGCAGACCCACTGAGGGTGGGGGAGACCTGGGACTCAAGAGAGAGTGCAGGGAAGCTATTGCAGAGGAACCGAGTAGATGATAAGCAAATTTCAAGAAGCAAGTTTGAAAAAGAAGGGAGAAGAGAGAGGAACACAAGCTCAGGAAAAATGTTTGCTTTTCTCTACCTTTTTTTTTAGCCACACCTTTCAGCATGTGGGATTTTAATTCTCTTGCTGCTGCTGCTAAGTTGCTTCAGTTGTGTCCAACTCTGTGCGACCCCATAGACAGCAGCCCACCAGGCTCCCCCGTCCCTGGGATTCTCCAGGCAAGAATACTGGAGTGGGTTGCCATTTCCTTCTCCAGTGCATGAAAGTGGAAAGTGAAAGTGAAGTCGCTCAGTTGTGTCCGACCTTTTGCAACCCCATGGACTGCAGCCTACCATGCTCCTCTGTCCATGGGATTTTCCAGGCAAGAGTACTGGAGTGGGGTGCCATTGCCTTCTACCAGGGATCAAACCCATGCCCACTGCATCGGAAGCATGGAATCCTAACCCCTGGACCACCAGGGAATTCTATTTTCTCTATTTTCATTTTTTAAACCAAGATTCTTGAGAAAATAAATCAGTCCACACAGTGAAGGAGAAGAAATTGGAGTGAGTGGAAACGGGTGAGGTGGTCCCTGCCTGAATGGAGGAGGGGGTCTCCAGCATGCATGTTGCCCCCTCTTCATTTAGCCCCCTCACTGAGATGAGACCACTTTCACGTCGAGCCGGCAGTTGCTGGGACTTGGTGATAACTTTAGTTTTTATACCACATTTCCCTTGAGTAATTCAAATTGCAGGCAATATGCTATCTCACTTATATATCTGGCATTTATGTAAAAGAATGAAGATCCTCATTTTTCATTTGAGCACATTGAAATCCAAAGCAGCTAAGGGATTATAGAACAAAACCAAAATTTAAATCTACATCTTCTTACTTTTTTACTGATAGAAAAAAAAGTACTGACTTTTTACTGACTATGCTATCTCCAACATTTTCTTAAAGCAAAATGGGGAAGACAATTGCGCACAAAAATATATCTTCTGAATTCCCTTGGGTCTGGATTTTTTTCCCTATTCATCTTGTAACAAGAACCAAGCGTCTAGTTGACATGAAACTCTAATATAATTTCATTTGAAGTAGAGAAAAAAAAAACAAACCTGCATTTTTGATCATAATAAACCTGTTTCTGTGACTCAGTAAATTCCCTGGTGGAAACAACTGTGTCCTGGTTGAATAACACAAGACAGATAAAAAGTAAGAGAGAGGTGTTTGGGACCTAGAGTAAAAAACGCACAAAAGCAAAGTCTGTTCATTACTGCTGTCTCAAGGAAACCTCTCATTCCATTAATAGGATTTTAAGGGACAATAATATTAATATAAGGAAAACATCCATTCAGCATAATTTGGTTTTCTAGCTTTTTAATAGTTTTCTTTCTGTTAGTAAGTGGCTAACATTTCCTGCGAGCTTAGTCTTGTTGGAAATAGTACCTCTATTACTGCACAAAGAACTTTCTACAGGATGTTTAAAGCCTATAAGTTCTTAGGTTCAGATCCAGTTCTTTCAAGAGCGTGAAAGGGAATGAAATGTCCACTGCGCAGCTTAGGGACGTCATTGCTGTTGTTCAGTCACTAAGCCGTGTCTGACTCTTGGTAAGCCCATGGACTGCAGCACGCCAGGCTCCTTTGTCCTTCACCATCTCCTGGAGTTAGCTCAAACTCATGTCCATTGAGTCGGGGATGCCTCCAACCATCTCATGTTCAGCCGCCCCCTTCTTTTTGCTTCAGTCTTCATCAGGGTCTTTTCCAATGAGTAGGCGCTTCACATCAGGTGGCCAAAGATTTGGAGCTTCAGCGTCAGTCCTTCCTGTGAATATTCAGGGTCAATTTTCTTTATGATTGGCTGATAGAGACATTGATAAAAAACCAACATGTTTGATCAATATTGCCAATAGAGCATCTGCAGTTTGTAAAATCACAAAAACAAAATAGCCAGAGAAACTTCCTTGAAGACTAGTAGTTCGTGCTTTAGGAAGAGTCTCCATTCTGAATTACTGAGTCATGTATCAATCCAGAAAAGCCAGCAAAAGCCATCATGGAAAGAAGCAAAGAGAATTCCTCTTTGATTTACGCAGGTGACACAGAGGAGCCTTCCTCCGGACTGAGCAAAATCTGGTCCTTATTCATATCTGGAAGAGCCACAAAATACTCTTCAGTTACGTTAACCCTCAGATCTATCCACATTTTTCGAGCCAGCATGAACTAGATTTTCAAATGAGAAGCTTCCCCAAGCCTGAATGCTTTTAAAATTGTTTTCTTTTAGAAAATCACACCAAAAGTTAGAAAAAAAAATTATTTAATGTAATCCTTCAATTCAGTTATTTGTTGCTGCATTCAGACAGGCAATGAAACCGAATAATGCTTGAATATTTTAACAGAAGAAAGCCTAGGCTAAAATATGGAAGATTTAAGCGATGAGGCAGAACAGGGTATGTGTTATGCAGACCAATTACTCCCAACTCTCTTGAGAAGCACAAGTAAAGGAAAAAGGCTTTCAGCCGCCCAATGTGCAATGATATCTCAGCAAGACAGATGCCGAGCCATAGAATAGCGCTGGGCTGAGATGATTTATATTTTTTTTTAAAGCGCAAGGTTTGAAATTTTTTTCCTTTGATTCTAATTTCCTTTCTGCAAAATGTCTTTTTTTTTTAAATCATGTCGGTCTGTTGCAAAGCTATCGTGTAGTCTATCTGCTCCAGCCAGACTTCGTGCTCAGTTGAAACCATTATAACCTCCTTCCTTTGGACTGTTCTTTACATTAGGTTTTTCAATATAGAGAAAAAAAAAAAAAT
>SJYT01043487.1:48358-90049 GCA_006410635.1 Cephalophus harveyi
TCTGAAGGAGATCAACCCTGGGATTTCTTTGGAAGGAATGATGCTAAAGCTGAAACTCCAGTACTTTGGCCACCTCATGTGAAGAGTTGACTCATTGGAAAAGACTCTGATGCTGGGAGTGATTGGGGGCGGGAGGAGAAGGGGACGACCGAGGATGAGATGGCTGGATGGCATCACTGACTCGATGGATGTGAGTCTGAGTGAACTCCGAGAGATGGTGATGAACAGGGAGGCCTGGCGTGCTGCGATTCATGGGGTCGCAAAGAGTCAGACACGACTGAGCGACTGAACTGAACTGAATTTTAATCTTGGAAAATCTGTGCTTACATGCAGAAGGGGAAAGAAGTTGGATAAAAGCTAGAATACCATTTTATCACATATTAAAAAACTTTACAGTGGCTTCAAAATACTATGAAACACATCTCTTTATCCTAGCTGTCTCATTCCCCTCCACTGCCCATTCCTTCCACATACGCACACCCTCTAAACCCATTTTTCTTCTTCTTTTTATTTTTTTGTAGCTCAGTCCTGATCATGGGCTAGGGAAGAAGAAATGATCAAGGTAATGGAGGTTAATAGCAGTGAAGTAAGAATTAAATGATTGTGCTCAAATGCATTATCTGGTCTTTCAAAAACAAAGCTTTTTACTTGACTATAATATACTTATGCAAGCACGTGTGCTAAGTCACTTCATTCATGTCCAACTCTTGGCGAGCCTGTGGACCATAGCCTACCAGACTCCTTTATCCATGGGATGCTCCGGGCGAGAATACAGGAGTGGGTTGCCATGCCCACCTTCAAGGGATCTCCTCAACCCCACCAGGGATTGAACCCTTGTCTCCAGCATCTCCTGCATTTGGAGGTGGATTCTTTACCACTAGTGCCACCTGAGGAGCGAAGCAGGCATTTTGCTGAATTTTTACAAAGTGAAGCCTCCCAGCACCCAGTTTGTGAAATATTGACTGTGGCTTCGAAGCCCCTCCCTGTAACCAGTCCAGTCACCAGGCTTCTCCCTCACCCCAGGATCAACGCTCTCCGGGTACCAAGCAGACAGACTGGTGCTGCCTGGTGGTTATATTCATGGGATCATTCAGTATGTGCTTGTTTGTTTTGTCTGGCTTCCTTCGCTCAGTGTTGTACTGTGAAATTCATCCCGGATTTGTGCTTGGATGTTGTTCGTTGGCCCAGATGTTTCAGTGGATCACCACTGGCTCTTCCCTTCAGGGGCTGATGGGCACATGAGAGTGTAAGCTGGGGACTCTTACAGACGACACTGCTGTGGGTTTGGGAGGGTGTAGCTGTGCTGGGCGTGCACACAGGTCTGGGAGGTGTACGCCTAGGAGAGGATTTGCCGGGCTGCCAGGTGGCCGTCTCTTCATCCTTGTTGATGCTGCTTACCTGGAAGCAAGAGAAGGAGCACGTGGTCCCTGGTGCTCAGAAAGAGGCCCCTTCTCGTGGTAGAAGATTCTTATTAGTGCCTCAGCATGAAAACAGACATGCCCACAATTCCAGCAGCTGCTGTCTCTCTATCTTATTTTTTTTTTTAATTTATTTATTTGGCTGCACTGGATCTTAGGTGCAGCACGTGGGATCTTTTCAGTTGTGGCATGCGGGATCCAGTTCCCTAACCAGGGATCAAACCTGGACCCCCAGCACTGGGAGCACAGGGTCTTAGCCACTGGACCACCAGGGAAGTCCCTCTTTCTTGTTTTAATTGCCCCTTTAGACACATCAGTGGGGCAGCAATGCCTGATAGGCAAAAGGACAGTTTGCAGGATCCTGAAGAGCCTTCTGAGTCATCAAAAGACTTTCTCACCTGCTTTTTTCAGTGTTACAGCGCAATGATCAACTCATGCTGAGTTCAAACCTGCTTAGTCACAAACAGTTGTTCTATTTCCACTCTCTAGAAGGTGCTGTAAAAGTAAATTAAAAGTGGAATCTTACCCTTAAGGAGCTTACAAGCTTTGGGAGCATAAATAACGCTAATACAAGTTAGAATGAGATGAGATGCATTTTAGAAACATAGGCATGGGATTATTTTTTAATACTGGTAACCTATGTGTATTAAACATTGTATTCTAGGGTATTTGATTAAATGTTGCAAAATATTACATGTAAATTTATTCTAAACCTTCCTCTGTTCATCAGTGGCAGACATACGTTCAGGTTAAACACCACAGTCTAATTTTATTCTCTTCTGTAAATCCAGGGACACCTATATTTCACACCAACAAATTTATTCAAGTAGTAAATTTTCTGCTTATCTCTTCATTCTTCAGACTATCCCTAAAATCCTTCTTTTTCATTTCCCAGTTATCTGCTGGAGAGTTTAGTTCCACCATCTGATCAGTGTAATTATTTATTCAACAAATGACTGTTTAGCTTCCTTTGTGTCAACTATTGTGGCCGATTCCAGATACAGAATGATGGAAAATCCCCATACGATCCTTGTCCTCCAAGAGTTTCCAGTCTCAGGAAGGACAGAGAGAGAGTTCAAGTCAGACACCCTAAGTTCAAATGATGCTCCGTGCAGTGATTTTCATGGTGTCCCCCGCAAACTGATGTCCACCAGGAGCCTCAGAAGGGGACCTTATTGGGAATTAGACTTTTGCAGATGTAATCAGTTAAGATCATCCTGGTTTAAGGTGAACCCTGATTTCAGTGACCGATGTCTTCATAAGAGAGAAGAGAGGGAGATTCCAGTAGAGAGGCAGGGAATCACACAGGCCAAGCGGGACAGGGGGGGAGGCTGAAGTGAGGCAGCTTCAGGCCAAGAAACACCGGGGGCGGCCAAGAAGCTGAGAGTGAAGGAGGAGGGCTTCCCCGGCCTCCGCGGCGAGGGCTCCCCCGGCCCCTCCGGCGAGGGCACGGCCTTGCTGCTCCCCTGACTCGGGACTTCCAGCCTGCCGAGTGCAGAGAGGATCATTTTGTGTTGTTTTAAGCAATCTGACCTCACAGCAACTTGTTAGCACAGTCCTAGGAACCTGGAACAGTGTGTGTTAGGTTGAAGCAGAAGACATCACCTATTTCGTCGTCTGCCTTGACCTACACCAACGTGGCGACTCCATGTGGTCCCTCCGGTGTGCCCTGGGCTTGTGAGGGGAAAATCTTGGTGACGAGAGAAAGCTTCTTGGGGAATTGCTGATGGAACTGAAATTAGAAAAACAAGTTAGAAGTTCATGCAACAAGAGAGAAAAGGGAGGAGAGGAGCTCCCAGGGCGACGGAGGCTCTGGGTCAGAGGCCAGGACACCTTGGGGGAGCCGAGAGAGGCAGGCGTGAGCGGAATACAGTGCGGGCCAGGGCCAGGTGAGGCCTGGACGGGTGGGGACAGGTAAGGACAGGTCACAGCAAGTCGGCTGCTGAAGCCTAAAGGCTGACAGTTTTGTTTGAGAGCAGCGGACCAACGCTGAAGGGTTTAAGCTGGAAAAGGAGAAGATGACTGTGACCGCAGGTATGGGATGGATTTAAAGGAGCCAAACCACACAGGGTGACTGGGGGAGGGTGGGCGGGAGCCAGGGGGTGCTTCTGACCAGGGGATCACCAGTGGGGATCTGGAGAATGGGCCAGCTGAAAGGTGTTTAGGAAAAGAGCTCCATGTTTTTGTTCTGATGGCATATCCTGATTAATATACCATCTGCCCTTGTGTCTCTTTGAAGACATTTAATTCTCATAAAAGATGCATCCCAGTCCCGGCAGGCCTACAGCTCCATGTTGACTAATGTGATCACGTGTAGCAATTCTGCTGCCAAAAAGTCTCTAGAAGGAAAAGCAGCCCCTGCTTTATTTTTTTTTCCCTAATTTCTCCCTTTGTTCCTCACCTTGTGTTCACAACACTTTGTGTATGACTCAGCTGGAAGGGCTATTATATTTTATTGTCGTTATCTATTTCTATAACTGTCCGTTATCATGCGGGCTCCGTGAGGGCACATACTGTATCTTAGTTATCTTTCTGGCTCTAGAGCTTAGCATGGAACCTGGCCTATGGGATTTGATTTGTAAGTGACTGCATCATTGTGTAAATAAATGAGTCAGCAGTCGCATGAATTAAACACTTTATTTCTGCTCTGTCTTCTCAGCCTGTCTTTGGCCCTTTATAATTGCCTTCCTCTCTGGTCTGAGTTAACATATTAGCTGTCTTTCTTTTCCCCTGGGTGCTCTACTTACCACTACAAATATTTGTGCCGATAAACTTTTGGAAAACACGTCTCTTGCTCATGCATCTCTGTTTATATATGGAGCCGTTTTTCTGATTGCCTGCATCTCCTGGAAATGCTCGCAGGGTTTGTTCTCCACCTTTGGGAGCTCAGTCTTCATCACTGTTGTTGTCATAACCGTCAGATTACTAAGAGCGTGCTGTGCTCAGTGTCCCAATCAGGGAGGGAGAAGGCGGTGAACAATGGTGGCCTCTTCCCTAAATGATCCACCGCCAAAGACAGAGAGTCAAAGATGACTCACAAAGCTATAAGAAGATATACAAATGGGTAAGGGAAATATCCATATCATATAAAACCAAAATGCAAGAATAGTTCCTTTAGTGGTTATTCAATCAATAAGTCGTGTCCAACTCTTTGCAACCCCGTGGGCTGCAGCACAGCAGACTTCCCTGTTCTTCTCTATCTCCCAGAGTTTGCCTATACTCATGTCCATTGAGTCAGTGATGCCATCCAACCATCTCATCTGCTGCCCGCTTCTCCTCTTGCCCTCAATCCTTCCCAGCATCAGGGTCTTTCCCAGTGAGTTGGCCCTTCACATCAGGTGCCCAAGGTACTGGAGCTTCAGCTTCAGCATCAGTCCTTCCAGTGAATGTTCAGAGTTGATTTCCTTTAGGATTGATTGGTTTGACTCCTTGCTGTCCAAGGGACTCTTGGAGGAAAAAAAGGGCAAGTTTCCCAAACTAGGAATCAGGACATAGAATCTCTCTATGGGCTCACAAGCAATTGGACAACTGAGCCATATATGGTGTTGGACGTGGGATGTTCCCTCATAGTGCTCATGGTCTCTCTGGCCGGTTTGGTTATCCGGGCATGGTAGGAAGGAAGGGCTGCCACCTCCATTGTCTTTATGAAGGCTTCCTTGGCCTCTCCCGTTCGTCTTTCCACAAACCCAGAACAGACTGTCACTGTAAAGTAAAAGCGTATACCCCACAAGGGATAAGAAGTAGCTTTTGAAACTTACTTCCCTAACCCCACCAAGAAAGACTGCCTGAATTAAAGTAATTTTTGACCTCTCAGCTCAGCATGTGTAATGTAAATCCTCATTTTCCGTGAAACCTAATCTGTAGAAATATAAAAACAAACTAATAGAAGTAGAAATAAACAAATAATAAAACCATTTGCTTGTTAATCCCCAGATAGCTCATGGCATGTAACTGAGTAATTCCCAAGCATCTTTATAACTGCATAGAAAACTCTGGGTCTATGTGCCGAATGTGTTGTTTCCATTTTGAATTTTTCTTTCATTAATCTGCTAAACTAAAAATGATCAATTTCCTTGACATTTTCCCTCTTTCAAATATTACCCTTTGAGATTTTCATTTCTATTTTTTTTAGTTCTTTTGATTTCTAGTTCCAGCACACATATTTATAAAACATTTTGCTGTTTAAATATGTTAGTGATAATGTCAGTCAACAACAAAAAAAAATCATGTTTGGTATGGAAAGGGGATTATGTTTCAGGGCAAAATAAAAATTTTTTCTTCTAATTTTATTTTTTCTGGTTTAGTTTTGGTTGGGTTTTTGTTTTCTGTGCTCAGACTTTGAATACTTGGTGGGACTTTACTGCCACCTGCTGTTTCTTCATGTAATAACTCATTGTTCCTTTGATTCAAATATTCTGATGGACTGTGACATATAGAGTCCCCCCTTTCCTCTTATTTTTTACTTAGTTAAAGCAAAGTGAAGCAAACGCAGACACCAAGGAAAAGCTCCCTTTGCGACTTCGCATCTTTGAAAAATTTCCAAACAGACCGCAAATGGTGAAGATCTCAAAGCTTCCTTCAGATTTTACAGTTCCTAAAATCAGGTATTAAAGTATTTCCTTACTTGTCTATCTCAAATACCCTGTAAAACATTCATCTTAAGTCTGATTCATCCCTTTCAAACTCGTGTGGGCATGGCTTCTTTCTAAGTTATTATCCATGCTACTATTCTGTCTTCCTCTCTTAAAAATCATTGATCCCTTTAAACGATACATCCAGAGCAGAGTCACCTGTGTTAGCCCGGGCAGGAAGACGGCCGACCGACCCCTGCTTCTGCCTGAGACCGCGCCTCGGGAATTTGCATCCCAGGGAACTGGTGCAGGTGGTCCGACTTGCAAAGATGGTGCGTAGGCAGACACTGGCCTCTTACCCTCAACCACGTCAGGATAAACTTGCCTCTGAGTTCAACTAAATGGAGAAATGACCACCGGCCAGGTTTCTGGATGACTGTGACAGCATTTGTTTAGAATGCCATGTCTGGGTACAATATACTTTGTGTCCCAGTTTTTTTAAAAGAGGAACCATGGCATTTTATACTCATACTAATGTGATTTTATACCACCTTTGCCATCAGGTTAAACACTTATACTGCAGATGCTTTAAAGCAGTTATTTTTAATGTTTAAAGGAAAGTCTTCCAGTTCTAGCTCAAAAATTACAAATATAACTAGAATAATGTCAGATATGACATTTTTATGTAACTACTTTTAAAAGCAATTCTATGGGAAGGTTATAAAAGTATGAGACTGAAGGTTATGCCATAAATTTAAAATTCAAATCAAAATATATTTGCACTTCTGATTAAAAAAAAAACACAAAATTTAAAACCTGAAAATACAAAGTATATAAAAGAATCATAAATTAGACTCAAGATCAGCGGTTATTTGAAAAGATGTTATTTGAATTCTCCCCATGCTTTGCAGATCAGAAGAAGTTTCATTTGAGTTATTTTGAGTCTTTAAGTGTAAAATTATCTCTCAAGGATTCTTACAATAAGTGAAAATTCAGAGAGATGAACTAAGAACTTATTACCACAATAAGATTCAAAAGATATCATTAATTACTGAATATTGTTGCATAAAAGTAATTTTAGGGACATGACTTTTTAAAAACAGGAATGACTGAAGATGCAGAAATTTTTATCTAAACATTTTGCAAATAATATTTTCAATTAAATCTAAACACCTCTTGGTCTTATTTTCTATGCACTTGTCTATGAACATGTCTTATTTTCTATGAACTTTTGTCACGTCTTTAACTTGCTCAGGCAAATGCGTGCTTGCAGAACGCCATCCCACCCCTTGCTCCACGTCGTTAATAACGCTTGATGTGCGTGTGCTTCTTTTGCAAAGGGAAAGTTTCATGAAGCAGTTTATTGATCGCCAGCAACAGGACACCTGCTGCCTCTTGCGAAGCCTTCCGTCCACGTCTTCCTCATCCTGCGATCACTCCAAACGGTCTGCGATTGAGGACAACAAATACATTGACCAAAAAGTAAGAACCACTGTCTCAAACAACCAGATTTTTCCTTCAGTGGTAAAGAATCTTCCTGTCAAGGCAGGGGATGTAAGGGACACCAGTTCGCTCCCTGAGTCGGGAAGGTACTCTGGAGGAAGAAATGGCAACCCACTCCAGTATTCCTGCCTAGTAAATTCCATGGACAAAGGAGCCTGGCGGGCTACAGTCTAGGAGGTCGCAAAGAGTCCCGGGCGACTGAGCAAAGGAGGGATGGGGGGTGTTAGAGGAAAGAACCATGGCACACAACTGGGTCCTGAAATCCTGAGGTCTCAGGAGAATAATGAAGAAAGTAATTTTAGCTTTTGAAGAGATCATTAAACCTAACACTTGTAAATTTGGAAATTTAAAATTCGCATTTCTACAAGTCCGCTTTTGAGCCAGGACGTGTGACAGCTGGAGGACTTCCGGTCGGTTGACAGTCTCCCCAAACCTGCAGGTTTTCATGTGCAGAAGGAAGGGCTCTGAGCTCTCAAGTTCAGCCCAGGTTTAACGGTGGCCTGTACATTGCTTTCTGTAAGAGACCATACTTATTCCAGTTATTATACCAAGGAGACTAACTAAAGCTGCTGCTGCTGCTGCTAAGTCACTTCAGTCGTATCCGACTCTGTGTGACCCCATCGACGGCAGCCCACCAGGCTCCCCCGTCCCTGGGATTCTCCAGGCAAGAACACTGGAGTGGGTTGCCATTTCCTTCTCCAATGCGTGAAAGTGAAGTTGCTCAGTCGTGTCTGACTCTTAGCGACCCCATGGACTGCAGCCTACCATGCTCCTCTGTCCATGGCATTTTCCAGGCAAGAGTACTGGAGTGGGCTGCCCCTGCCTTCTCCAATAACCACCATTTATTGAGTTTACTAAGGCCTGTGGCAGGTATGATCTCTAGGCACATTATCTTATTCATGTTCTGATTTACCTATGTCTCTAGCATTTGGGTTTCCCTGGTGGATCAGAGGAGAAGGCAATGGTAACCCAACTATCACAGTCAGCTGTATCGTACTGTATTATAATAGCTTTATGACACTTTCCACACATAATACATAAGAACCAAATACAAAAAATAAAGAAACACTTTTAATCTTACAGTGCAGCACCTTGAAAAGTACAGTAGTGCAGTGCAGCAGCTGGCACACAGGCTGGCATCGCGGGGGCAGGCAGGAAGAGCTCCTGACCGGAGGAGGGAGGGGGTGGGAGACGGTAGAGCTGGAGGGTCGCCAGGGGTGGGAGATGGAGTGAGAGGGGATGCGAGCTGCCCTGTCACTCCTGCCCGATGCTGATGAAATGCGTGCTGGAATCTTCGAACGTTCTCAACTTGAAGGTTCATTTATAGGGGACTTACGGTTTATACTTCTCTATTATTATGTGGACAAAAAATACCAATTCCTTCACGCTCCAAGATTCTCTGTTTCTCCCCATTCTCCAAAGGTTACACTTCAGAGGATGTCTACTTATTCCTCTTCTCCTTTTCTCCCATCCCCTCCCACAATGAAACGAACTTCTGCCCTTTATCACTCCCCCAATCCCCCATTCTCTGCTGTAGTTTAGTGATTTTATTCTCAATGATGATGACCATGGGGTTTCCCTGGTGGCTCAGACAGTAAAGAATCTGCCTGCTGTGCAGGAGACCTGGCTTTAACCCCTGGGTCAGGAAGATCCCCTGGAGAAGGGAATGGCAACCCACTCTGGTATTCTTGCCTGGAGAATCTCATGAACAGAGGAGCTTGGTGGGCTACAGTCCATGGGGTCACAGAGTCGGACACGACTGAGCGACTCACACACATGATGCTGATGTTGATTTACTTTGTAGTGTGTTTCTTCTCCAGGCTTCCCAGGTGGTGCTAGTGGTAAAGAACCTGCCTGCCAATACAGGAGACGAAAAGAGATACAGGTTCAATCCCTGGGTTGGGAAGATCCCCTGGAGGAGGGCATGGCAACCCACTCCAGTATTCTTGCCTGGAGAATCCATGGACAGAGGAGCCTGGCAGGCTATATACACAGGGTTGCACAGAGTTGGACATGACTGAAGTGACTTTGCACGCACATACACAAAGACTTATACTCTTTTTAAAAAGTTCTTATTAAACTTGTCATGTCTCTTTCCCCATAGTTATGCTTACTCACTATTGTGTACGTGGCATAGAAGCAGAAACATTTCTGTGTTGATGGATAAGCCAGTGAAAGGACAATGGCCTGGTTTCAGCCGATCGGTCTGAAATTGCACTTTACATACAAAAACACAGATTGCCTTATTTTCTAAACGTATTTCGGAAGTGGACTTTAAGCCAGAGAATGTGCTATAAAGCCCCAGTCTGGGCTGAGGTTATGACCTGTCCTTTCCAGGAAGGATGCTGAGAGCTGATATCATTAGATGCCCAACTTGACAAATCCACAGCTTGCATGTTTTTAAATCCCTACGAATGCTATCCATTGGAAATATCAACACAAAATTGAAATCTTGTTCTCTGAAAATGTATTTTCTCTCTGCGAGGAAACATGATGTCTCTCACGTTTCCTGAACAGACTATTTCAAAATAGGTGAGAAAAACTAAAAGATCGACATGGGGGTAGGCTGGAGGGTGGGGGAGAAGGGACATCTGAAGGGAATTTGGAACATCTGTGAGCTCACCATCATCCCTGCCTCTCTGGGTGATCTCCACCTTGGGTTAGGTCGAGGAATTTCAAATGCCATCTCTGATCTATTTAATGTCCTTATGTGTTTGTGGCTTCTTTTTATATTCTTGCTTAACTGTTACTTTTAACTATCTTACAAGTAAGAAAACAATTATAGCCTTATTCTATAACCTGAGTCTTCTCATAATGCCCTAATATATAATGAAGTAGCGAAGAGCCTGATCCTTGGGGGATCCAAGTCCCTCGGCTCTAAAGGGACTGGAACCTTTGGGAGACTGCAGGCGGTCCCCATCTAGAAGTTCAGTTGATTCAAACACACAGTGCATGGTCTTATACACGGAAAACCATCAGCAGTGCTTAAGTTGCCCTTCATCCCTCATTGGCCGTATGTAGATCAACTACAGTTAGAACAATATCATTCATCTTTTCACAGCCTTCAGCATCTGGCAGGTGGCCCATAGGGACCACAGTTCATCTGTTCATCTCAGCAGTAGCTAGCTATGCTGTTGTCACAGCAGAAAAAAAAAAGACTTCCCTGGGTGGCCACCCATTCTTAAAGCTCTGACTTTCCTTAGGCTTTTAGGAAAGCAAACTTAATTCTTTGAAGATTCACTGTTTCTAGCTTACGCCCCTGGTGCTCTTCATAAATATTTAGGATCTGTCATCCTGGAGGGCTTTGGGCCAGGGAAACCCAAGACAGAAAATCCCACTTAATGAATTTCAGTGATAAGAAATTAAGGGAAGTATTTAGAAATCAAAGAGAAAGTAGTCTGGAATTTGTATTTTTAGGGTTTTTTGTTTGTCTCTTGGCTGTGCTTTGCAGCTTCTATGATCTTAGTTCCCCTACCAGGGATCGAACCTGTGTCCCCTGCATTGGAAGCACAGAGTCTTAATCACTGGAACACCAGGGAAGTCCTTGATATCTGTTTTTTTAAATATGGCAAACCTTCTTCATTTTTCTTAAGAAACCTCTGCTGCTGCTGCTAAGTCGCTTCAGTCGTGTTCGACTCTGTGCGATCCCATAGACGGAAGCCCACCAGGTTCCCCCGTCCCTGGGATTCTCCAGGCAAGAACACTGGAGTGGGTTGCCATTTCCTTCTCCAATGCATGAAAGTGAAAAGTGAAAGTGAAGTTGATCAGTCGTGTCGGACTCTTAGCGAACCCGTGGACTGCAGCCCACCAGGCTCCTCCATCCATGGGATTTTCCAGGCAAGAGTACTCTAAAAGCCACTTAAAAACAAAAATATACAAACACACAGCAAAATTCCTGACCAGAGCATTTCTCAGCAAGTGCTTGTAAATTTCTGTTACATTCCAGCTGCCTTTGGAAAGGCCAGTCAGTGTCCAGTGGAGAGCAAGGCCCTTGGCTCTGTGTGAAGAAACTCTCCTGGGTTGTTTTCCCCCAAAACAAGTAAGAAATCAGAAGAAAATGAGAGGCTGGCTTCCGGTGATTCTCATACAGTGAACCAAGGAACAATAGAGTATTCATAAAACTTTTCTCCTAACAATTACCTGTCAGGAGAAACTTCTAACTCCCTCTGCACTAGAGCAGCTTACTTTTTTCTTGCCAAAGAAGAACACTGAGTCCCCAGGAACCTGGAAATCACAAGTTAAGGGGAAGACCTGACAACAAAAGCCAGGAAGGGTGAGGGTGGGTGTGTGTTTGATTAGACAGTGCAAGAAAGCAAAAGCACATGTCAAGCAAAATTTTCTCAAGTAATTACCTTGGCTTTGAACAACTGTAAGAAATTCCCATGGCAACCTCACTTTGCAGAGACCATGTTTTTTAAAATAGCCCTGTTTGATTACTTTTATCACATAGCTTAAAAATACCTGTCCTTCTCCATAAGCAATGAGCAAACAAAAATCTAACATCTTTAAAGCTGTTGTGTGGCTTAGTCAAATCCTAAAGGAAAAAGACATCAGTGTGGTCCCACTTTTCCCTCAGGGTGAATGTCCTTCTGAACCCCATAGAAATGGGTTCCCAAGTGCGAATCCCCACATCTCTTACCCTTCCCTTTCCCCTACACCCCCATGGGAATCTTCAAGGGGTTCCCTTTCTTCCAAATTAAAGGATAAACCTGCAGATCTTGAAGGATTCTTTCTAGTTTGCAAGCAGTTGAAAATCAGGTAGCAGTTTACTCATTTTCCCCCCCTGTATTATTGAAATTCTAAGGAAATCAACCAGAGAAGGCAATGGCAACCCACTCCAGTACTCTTGCCTGGAAAATCCCAGGGTGAATGTCCTTCTGAACCCCATAGAAATGGGTTCCCAAGTGCGAATCCCCACATCTCTTACCCTTCCCTTTCCCCTACACCCCCATGGGAATCTTCAAGGGGTTCCCTTTCTTCCAAATTAAAGGATAAACCTGCAGATCTTGAAGGATTCTTTCTAGTTTGCAAGCAGTTGAAAATCAGGTAGCAGTTTACTCATTTTCCCCCCCTGTATTATTGAAATTCTAAGGAAATCAACCCTGAATATTCATTGGCAGGACTGATGCTGAAGCTCCAGTACTTTGGCCACCTGATGGGAATAGCTGATTAATTGGGAAAGACCCTGAGGCTGGGAAAAGATTGAAGGCAAGAGGAGAAGGGGACAACAGAGGATGAGAAAATTAGATAGCATCACCAGCTCAATGGACATAAATCTGAGCAAACTTCGGGAGACAGAGAAGGAGAGGGAAGCCTGGTGCGGTGCAGTCCATGGGGTCATAAAGAGTTGGACACAACTTAGTGACTGAAAAACAACAAATTATTGAAACTAAACCCTCTATTTCCTAAGTAGAGTGTTTGTTAATAATAATAGCAATAAGCTGAGACATGAACTTGGCTTTCCGAGAGACCTGTTTGTATGAGCAACCCGCTCAGTGCTCAGAACTGAATCATCTCATCAAAGTCAAGGTCTCCACCATGGCTGGATCTGAGAAACTGTCTCTGATGGACCTCTCTGATCTTTCTGACCTTCAGCCTTGGCTGGGGCACCTCTCCTGGGGTCAAAACCTCGTGTCTGGGGAACACGAGGGCGCATCCCAGAGTCATATGAGCGTGCGACAGACGGAGAGATGAGGGCTGTGCCAGTCACCCTTGGGGCTCTGCCCTTCCCAGGACAGTCATTGGAACCCGTGTAATAAAGACAGTGAGGATTTATTTCTCCAACAGCAGATACTGTCTGCTGTCTTCTGCTAAACACATAGAAATTTCCATAATAAGCCTTCATAATTAATAGCTAACACATGTACAAATGGGGAGGAAAGTGAAAAAAGTAATTACTATATTTCGTTTACCATTTTCATTTCCATAAGTCTTCAAGATTCACTCAGTCTTTCAACAAGCATTTATGGAAAACCTGTTACTCGTATGGCACTCCTATGGACTATGGGAATGCAACAGTGAGTGGGATGCGAACTCTGCCCTTGAACTCTGCCCTTTAGAATCTTTTAGTCTAATGGGGAGAAACACGTGTGAATGGATGAAGGTATGATGCTGCTGCGGCTGCTAAGTCGATTCAGTCGTGTCCAACTCTGTGCGACCCCATAGTCGCAGGCTCCTTTGTCCACAGGGTTCTCTAGGCAAGAATACTGGAGTGGGTTGCCATGTCCTTCTCCAGGATGAAGGTTTATAATCCTTCCTACCAGAGAAGGAAGCTTGAGCAATAGAAGAAGTAGGTGCTCCAGGCAGAAGAAAGTATTTGATCCAGAGAGAGGATACGGGGTGGGAGATGGGAGGAGGATTCAGGATTGGGAGCTTGTATACACCCGTGGTGGATTCATGTCAATGTATGGCAAAACCAATACGGTATTGTAAAGTAAAATAAAGTAAAAATTAAAAAAAAAGGAAGTATTTGAAAAGATAATGGATAGTATATCTGCTGAATATAACTGATAGTGAGAAGCAAAATAGAACCGTCATTAAGACCAGTAATACTGATTATGTGATGTAGGTGCCAACTCTTATCTAAAAAACAAGAGATCATTGTTATTTTTAAGGTTTGTTACAAGAATTAAATAATTATATGTTAAATGCTTAGCATCATACCTGGCATAGTATACGATATGCCTATCACATTGGATAAGCAAAGTTAACTTTAGGGAATTCCCTGGTGATCCATTGGTTAGAACTCAGTGCTTGCATTGCCAGGGCCCAGGTTCCATCCCTGGTTGGGGAACTAAGCTCTCACAAGCCACACAGAGTGGCCTAAAAAGAAAAAAAGAGAAAAAAGTTACTGTAATTAAACCATGCCATGAAGTCAGATTCAGCAAGGGCACTTACAGTATTCAACCAAGAAAATTTACTTTTACTTAAATTAACCTTAAGAAGTAGCAATCAAGTTGAGCACAATATATTAGTAACTGATTTATTTTTCTCATTGTCCATGAATCTGATTTTTTTTAAGTCTGATTTTTGATGATATTTCATTTGCTACCCGCATTGCCTACCCAGTGCCTTTGCCTCTCAAGAAGTAAATTAAGTTGTTCTGGAAAGGTTTACTGTTCACAAAGACTGGTTGATTGCCATCCAGCATTTTATAATTTTCTACATGATTATAGAGTGTTCAATGATTTGTTCCAGTGACTCCGCACATACTCAGTCTGATCTATAATTTCCATGGTGAACGTTCACTCACTTTAAAAAACAGAGAGAGAATAGCCTGTTTTCATCTTTCGGGCTTTTACTCTGAAAGAATTTTCTAAAATAATAGCTTAGCAACCCTGTAGTGCCATTCAAACCTCTCTCTGGGAGAAGACTGGGACAGAGCATGATGCTCCTCTAACCAGGGGCCTTATCACAGAGATACAAAGTAGTGTGGTCCCGGGGAGGGAAGAAGCATGTTCATCAAACCCAATATGAAAACCCTGCCAGTTCTCTCTGTAGCATATGAAGGCTTTAGTAGATAATTGATTGCCCACATATTCACAATAATAATGGAAAGGAAACAAACAAAAAATGCACCAATTAAATGGAAACTTTTTTCCATTTTTATTGATCTTTGCAGTATGTTTTTGAACTCAGATTAAAATGCAGTTGCGTTTGCATGCATGATACTTACTTGCCAGTCATTTCTTAGGGACTTTTATATGCAGCGTGCTCAGTCCTCCTGGATCAAAAACACAAGTTCCTGCTTTCGGCTAACATGAGAGTAGGGGTTCCCTATCAATGATTTTCTTTTTTTGCAGAATAATTGTGTGATCCCTTTTGGTTTGGAATCATGTGTAATTTGTTTGCATTCCTTGTTGTCGCTAAGTCGTGTCAGACTCTTTTGCAACCCCATGGACCATCATCCACCTGTGTGTGCATCAGTCAGCCAGGCGTGTCCGACTCTTTGAGACCCCGTGGACTGTAGTCCACCACACTCCCTTGTCCGTGGGATTTCTCTGGCAGGAATACTGGACTGGGTCGCCATTTCCTTCTCAGGGGTCTTCCTGACCCATGATCAAACCTGCATCTCCTGCTTTGGCAGGCAGATTCTTTACCAGTGAGCCACCTCGGAAGCCCTTCATGCATATTTATTTGAAGATACAAAGTAGTGTGGTCCCGGGGAGGGAAGAAGCATGTTCATCAAACCCAATATGAAAACCCTGCCAGTTCTCTCTAAAGCCTTCTAGCATATGAAGGCTTTAGTAGATAATTGATTGCCCACATATTCACGGTAATAATGGAAAGGAAACAAACAAAAAAAATGCACCAATTAAATGGAAACTTTTTTTCCATTTTTATTGATCTTTGTAGTATGTTTTTGAACTCAAATTAAAATGCAGTTCCATTTGCATGCATGATATTTACTTGACAGTCATTTCTTAGGGACTTTTATATGCAGTATGCTCAGTCCTCCTGGATCAAAAACACAAGTTCCTGCTTTCAGCTGACATGAGAGTAGGGATTCCCTATCAATGATTTTCTTTTTTTGCAGAATAATTGTGTGATCCCTTTTGGTTTGGAATCATGTGTAATTTGTTTGCCTTCCTTGTTGTCGCTAAGTCGTGTCAGACTCTTTTGCAACCTCATGGACCATCATCCACCTGTGTGTGCATCAGTCAGCCAGACGTGTCCGACTCTTTGAGACCCCGTGGACTGTAGTCCACCACACTCCCTTGTCCGTGGGATTTCTCTGGCAGGAATACTAACGCGACTGAAGTGACTTAACAGGGAGCTAGATCCCACATGCTCCAACTAAAGGTCAATAAATAAATAAAAAATGTTTTTTAAAAGTTAATCAATCTATATTATACATAATATAGCAAGATTTTGATCAAGTGTTTTCAGTACACTCTCCACAACAGGTTTGAGAGAGCTGACACTGAAACTAACCCTACCTTTGAAATCTACATTTTGCTGTACTTTTAAAATATTCTTCCCTTTTGAGTATAGTTGTCCTTACAAATTTTATTTTCCTTGAAGTCTCAGTGTGTTATAGTTGGTGCTCCTGCTGACATTGTTGTTCTTTGGCTCTGAAGCTCAAATACAGTTGAATTGTAGTTGGAGACCAAGGGCTGTTCCTTGTACTATCAGAGTGACATGAGTTTTAAATTCACAAAGAGCTGTTTGGGTAAAAGCATCTGGCATTTTCTCCCAGAATCATAAATCCACTCATTTTTTAAAAATCTCTGCAGATTTTCAGTCTTTGCCTTTCTGTTTATATATATATATATATATATGTTCCTGATTCCCTGGTGGCTCAGATGGTAAAGCGTCTGCCTGCAATGTGGGAGACCCAGGTTAGATCCCTGGGTCAGGAAGATCCCCTGGAGAAGGAAATGGCAACCCACTCCAGTATCCTTACCTAGAAAATTCCATGGATGGAGGAGCCTGGTGGGCTACAGTCCATGGGGTCGCAAAGAGTCGGACACAACTGACTTCACTCATATGTGTGTGTGTGTGTGTGTATATATATATATATATATATATATATATAATAGCCATGAAATCATTTTGCTTTTACCTATATAATCTAAATCTACCCAGCATATACTGTGTTTTATTAGTAGTTAGCACCATGTATTGTGCAGGCAGGTGTGCTGAGTCACTTCAGTCGTATTCAACTCTTTTCGAACCTATAGACTATAGCCCACCAGGCTCCTCTGTCCATGGAATTCTCCAGGCAAGAATGCTAGAGTGGGTTGCCATTTCCTTCCCCAAGGGATCTTCCCAACCCAGGGATCAAACCCAAGTTTCCAGCATTGCCAGCTGAATTCTTCACCACTGAGCCACCAGGGAAGCCCAATTCTGTCCACATACATCTATGTGTATCTTCTAACGTCCATGCCTGTTGTTTTCTTGAAATTCAGAATTTACATTATTGAAATAACTTAAGATCAGAAATCTTGACCCATCATCTAAAACCTCCTTTTTACAAAAGTCACATTTAAGACATTTTTCAAACCTTCCTGACTTGCTAGTACAATGATATTCACCTTTATGTACATTGTAATAGGTCTATTTTAACCTTGCTACCACTCACACTAGTCACCTTTAATTTTATTTTTTCCTTTCTAAGCATAATGTTGATTCTGCAAAAAAAGTTTATTTTATGGAAAGGAACATCTTGCCATGCACAGGATCTGTCATATGTACTTTGGGATTAATTTTCAGTTCACAGGTGCATGAAAAATTCAAGTACAGATAAATGAGATACCACCTTCAACCTGTATAGTTTTAAGTAATTGCTTATTTCCAATTACTATATTTTATGTAGGAGACTTATTCAATAAAGTGGTTCATTACAATAATTATACTACACTTTTCCCCCAGAATGACATTTATCAAGGCTTGCTCAGCAGACCATGGTTTGGGGCTAATGGATGTGTTTTTATAAATGCTTTCCCACTTAATATCAATCTGTCAACATTTTCAAAGTGAGAAAAGAAAACTAAGGCCTCTCAAACTTTTTCCCACTTAGCAACAGAAATGTATTGTTAGCAACTCCAAAACAGAAAAGTTAGTTGAATGTTATAATATTTGTGGGGTTTTTTCTCAAATAAATATTAGTGGCTCTATTTTGAAGGTTACTACAGTGAAAGATGGTTCTTCAGATGGAGCACTCCAAAGGAATCTAATATTCCCTGATAGGCTTGTGTTTACTTCCAGTTGATTAAATAAATTGAATTAATCTTCTAGTTAGCTAAAAGTTGTGATGGATCTCTGATTTTAAAATTCAGTAAATGTGAAATATAAATCCTGTAAACCATCCTGACTCTAATGGGTTAGAAAGGTCATTGATCTCTTTTAATGCTTCTTGGTTGTTACTCTGAAAGATCAATTATGCTTACATAGAATAAAGGAAGAATTTGGCTAGTTAAGATTTTGCATTAGGCGTTGAGACAAGTAAGAGCACATTGTACGTGTAAACCAAATCTTTCAACTCAAGCAATGTTTTATTACAGTAGAACTTTCAAAATGCTTTTTAATTTTTCTTTTAATACTGCCTTTTAAATATTTTTTAAATAATATGATATTTTCCATAGACATCATGATGTAGTAAAAAACTGTCCAATCCAGAACTCTAATCATAATTCTGCAATCTATTATCTGAGTAATCTTAGAGAACCTAATTTCTGTGAACCTCAGATCTCTCATCTGTTAAAAAAAAAGAGACAGAGAGAGATAATAATACCTACCTATGAGGATTAATTTGAAGATTAAGTTTAAAATATGTACCTCACCATATGATCAAAGAGCCAAAGAAATGAATAAGGATTTAGTGGATTTGAAATATACAGTTTACCAGTTTCATGTTATGACCATTTATACAATTCTTCATTCAGTGACTAAAGAATATACATTCTGATTCAAGAACACGTGAATGATTTATAGAACATGACCACTTACTACACTATGAAGAAATTCTGAAAAGAAACCAAATCTGTATGTTAGACATCATTTGACCAATATATAATAAAGTTAGAAACTAAATAACCACTACCAAAAAAAAAAAAAAACCCACACATTTAGAAATTTTAAAACCACTTCCAAATAACTGAGGGAGTGTGGAGGAAACCACAATGAGAAAAAAAGCATCTAGAACTGAAAAATAATGCATGTTGTATATATCAAACTTGTGAGAAGTAACTAAAGGCAATTTTAGAGGAAAAATCGTGGCCTTGAATGCATATTTAGTAAAGGAATAAGTGCTGAGATTAACCTTCCAAGTATTTAACTTAAGTGTTTAGAAAAGAATCAACCAGCAACACAGTAAGGCAGCAGGGGAGAAATAATAAAGCTAAAAGCAGACACTAATTGAATAGGAGAAAAAGAATCAATAAAAGTGTCAATAGAACTGTGTTCTTTAAAAGACTAATAGAAGTGATAAATCTGCAAAATTCAACAAGAGAAAATTAAGGAGCCTTCTGGGAAAGTGACAGAGACATTGGCGTATTTTCTTAATCTCCTATAATTCCCACATGAAAATAAACAGAATGCCTATATAATACATCAAAAGTCTATAAACAATATTTACAACAAACCAAGGTAAGCCACAAACTTTAGGTAAAAGCAGGTTCAGACAAACAGATAGCCACATGTTTTGCATGGTACCTTGGTCTGTTTGAGCTGCAATAACAGAATACCACAGGCTGGGTGGCTTAAAAGGCAAACATTTATTTCTCACAGCTCTGCTGCTGCTGCTGCTGCTGCTGCTAAGTTGCTTCAGTGTCCGACTCTGCGACCCCATAGACGGCAGCCCATGAGGCTCCCCCTGGGAGCCTCCAGGGGGAGAGTCCCTGGGATTCTCCAGGCAAGAACACTGGAGTGGGTTGCCATTGCCTTCTCCAATGCATGAAAGTGAAAAGTGAAAGGGAAGTCACTCAATCGTGTCCGACTCTTAGCGACCCCATGGACTGCAGCCTACCAGGCTCCTCCATCCATGGGATTTTCCAGGCAATAGTGCTGAAGTGGGGTGCCATTGCCTTCTCCGTCTCACAGCTCTAGAGGCTGGGAAGTCCAAGATCAAGGTGTTGGCAAAGTCAGCGTTTGCTCCTTTTCCTGAGTTGCTTTCTTGCTGTGTCTTCGCCTAGTAGAAGTGAGGACATCTTTTCCTGGTCTCATAAGGACACCCATCCCCTCTTAGGCGCTCTATCTTCATGACCTAATCTAAACCTGATTGCCTTCCAAAGGCTTCTCTTCTAATAGCCTCACACCGGGGTGAGGACTTCAGCGTATGAATTTGGGAGGGAGGCACAAACATTCAGTTAGTAACACGGGATAGTGGTGTTTGTAGGGAGGAAGCCTGGGTTAGTTACAGGGCATCAAATGCTTCTGGAAACAGGCAGATACCCTCGTCCTTCCACACTGAAGGAAAACATCCAGGAGTGGGCTCAAAAATAACAAGAGTGGTCGAGGAGAAAGCAGACCCAGAATAAGCTGGTGCTGGCAGGAGGGAGTGGGGACAGCCAGGAAATCCCAGAAATAAAGCTGCCACGTTTGATCGCTATTTACACACAGAAGAGGAAGCTCTGAAATTAGGAGAGAAATATTGGAAATATAGGAAAACAAGTTTTGCCTGAAAATGAGCAACCAAAAACCATCAAAGTCAAGTTCCATAAAAAAGTTACAAGTAAAATATTACAAGTTAAAAGTTACAAGATTATAAGGAAGAGAAGTCTGTCCTGTGGACCTCGAAAGCTGCCAGGAAGATACTCACAATGAGCTCAAACTGTGCTAACTTGAAAATAAGTGAAAAGATGTTACACATCACATAAGGTTAGGAGGGCAACCTAAGTAAGAATTAGAAAAATTCATACATAAGGTGCTAGGACTCAGGAAAGAACTGTAAATAAAAGCGATGAAGACTAAATTGGAAGGAACATAATCTGATCGCATACATCAGTTGATGCTTTAAGAGAAAAAGAAAGTGAAGGAGTGGCAATTGTAAGAAATCAGGAAAAAAGTGAAGAAAGAGAGTAAAATGATTTAAAAGAAATTGGCAGGCTGAAGAAAGTAAAACATACAGAGGAACTCCAACCTCTGTATCTTAGGAGTCCCAAAAGAGGAAAGCCGAAGCAATAGAAGTACTCACATTTTCTGAAATACACAAAGATTTGAAAGTGTATGTTGAAAGCATATACCATTTATCCAAAAACATCAATCATGAAAGACCAGAAATAAGACCTATTCCGGAAAAATTATAGGATCTTAAATTTTAAAAAAAAATCTAGCTCCAAATAAACAAGTGATTTAAAAAGAAAAGAACATTTAGATTCCCATCAGCCTTTTCGGTAACAATGCTTTGTGTCAGAAGAAAATAGAGTGACGTATAGGATGCTCAAAGAGAGTGTATGTGATCTAGGTCTTTTAATAACTAATAAAACTGACTTTCAAGATGTAAGAATGTAAGTAATGTATAATACAAGTAATATTGTGGCCATGAGCCTTCCCTGAGAGACCCTCTAAAAAACATACTGCAGACAAGCATTACTCCGAAAACACTCTGCTAGATTTATTTCAGGTGCCTGTCGGTATCTTCTGCAGCCAGAAGAGGGCACTGCAGAGCAGCGTGGCTCTGAGTTACTGATGATTAGAGCCTGTCCTTGGCTGAAAGAACTGTGCAAGGCTTTACTAAAGAAATCAAATAACTAGATCATCCCTATATAGGCCTTCTTTCTTTGTAGAAAGAAACAACAGTTTCTAAATACATGTCAAGGCTAACAGATATAGATACCTACACAGATCTATGTAATTCTCTACATCTGTATCTATAGAAGACCTAGGTGTCTTTCTTCTGTCAAGAATCTCCCAAAGTTAAATTGAAGTTATTCTATTACAGTATTTATTCTTCCAGTTTATTCTGCTGTTATAAAATCAGTGCTCAGGGCCTCCTTGGTATGAGTTAGAAATGTATTCTGACACTTTTATGTATAAAATAGATAAGTAATAAGGACCTACTATATAACGCAGGGAACTCCACTCCAGGCCCTGTGGTGACCTAAATGGGAAAGAAATCCAAGGAAGAGGGGGCATATGCACACGTATAGCTGATGCACTTTGCTGTACAGCAGAAACTAACACAACATTGTAAAGCAACTGTATTCCAATTAAAAAAATATTCTGTTTTGTTCAAGTTTAGGACAAAGGAGATTTGGAGGCTATTTGCAAATCTTTGGGCTTCCCTGGTGACTCAGAATCTGAGCAAAGAATCTGCCCGCAATGCAGAGACCTGGGTTCGACCGCTGGGTTGGGAAGATCCCCTGGAGAAGGAAGTGGCTACCCACTCCAGTATGCTTACCTGGAGAATGCCAGGGACTGAGGAGCCTGGCGGGCTACAGTCCGTGGGGTCACAAAGAGTCGAACACGACTGAGTGACTAGCACTTTCACTTTTCTTTAGGAATTACGGGCAGTGCAGAAATAATCTTACAAGCAAGAGAACAGATACTGTCCCCAGTTTCTGCGGAGGTGTCTCCCAGCATGAAGAGCACGGTTTTAAGTGTCAGCTGCCCCATTAGAGGGCCTGTAGCTGGGTGATTGCGTTCAGACCATCATCTTACACTAAGGGAAAGACAGCCACGGCCGGGGCCCTTTCGTGACTGTGTGAAAACCTTCCACTGAGCTTGCTCTCTCCAGCGGGACTCCACTCAGTGTTCCTAAGGAGATGTGCGGTGAAATCAATGCCCAAAGTCACTTGTCAGTCGAGGGGATAAAATGTAAGAAAGCTTTATGATTCGATCACTGCAAGCAGGCTTTTGTGTGTTACCCTGAAAATGTAACTTTTCAACAAAATGACTTCCACTCTTGGTTCCTTGTCTATACGTTAATTTATTCTCCCAAGAGTTCTAGTGAATAATGAAACCAGCTCCATTTTTCATTATTGAGAACAGATGAGTATACTGGCTCTCCTCACAGGAGAGAAACTGCCAGTGTGTTCAACATGAGAAAAATTGCCAGTATGTTCAACAGTCCTTCCCTTCGTGACGGGTCTGCCTTGATGTCGGAAAGTTCTGTTGCTTATGGAGCTGTCGTGCAGGTTGTCAGCTGTGCTGGGATGACCAGTTCTTCCCCAGCTCTGGCCACATGGCCGTGTGGGTTGACATGACTGCATCTGTTTCCAGGTTTGTCTGCAGACTGGGGCCCTGTGACTTTGTACCTCAAGTTACTCATCTTTTGTTCAGCAGACCCTGGATGGTCTTTCTCTGAAAACTTTGTTTGAAACACATTGTGCCTTTTAGTATTTCCTCCACTCGCCCTGCTGAAAGGACCACCTCATTCAGCACTTAAACGGATAGTTTGCACCAAATTAATCTCCCCTGTGCACACATTGGGCTTCCCTGGTGGCTCAGAGGTTAAAGCGTCTGCCTCCAATGTGGGAGACCCGGGTTCGTTCCCTGGGTCGGGAAGATCCCCTGGAGAATTCCAATTTGAATCCTTTACCCACTGCCTCCTCTGCCTGCAGAAATCTTAACCAGCCTCCAGGCCTAGTACAATTCCTACTTCTTCAGTCGAGTCTCTGCTAACTATTTCAGACACACCTAGCTCTCCCCCACCCAGAACCTTACCACCCCTTCTCATCTTTCCTATGGTGCATATCTCCTAACGCTTTAGTAACTACTGTATCCTGCTTTTTTCTGATAAGCTCACAGCCTTCTCTTCACAGTTACTCTACTACATACAAAGCTTCAAGTTGCAGACTTTCAAAGATGTGAACATGTGTTCCCATATCTAGCCACGTACGTTAGCTCACGTGTCTGGTGGGCATTGTCAGGCGTGTGCATCCTCTACAAGTGAGTGTGCTTTTCTGCGCCTTGCTGTACAGGACTATATAGAGTGCAGTGGTGCAGTAGCTTATTTCTTGCCTGATCACTGGATGCCAGCCCCTGTATGCCAGCTGTCATTGTACTGCGTTCTTGTACTTTTCAAGGTGTGTGCATGCATGCTCAGTCACTTCACTCGTGTCCTACTCGTTTAGACTCCATAAACTGTAGCCCTCCAGGTTCCTCTGTCCGTGGGATTCTGCAAGCAAGAATACTGGAGTGGGTTACCATGCCCACCTCCAGAAGATCTTCCCAACTCAAATCGAACCTGGGTCTCCTGCATTGCAGGCGGATTCTTAAGCACTGAGCTACTGGGGAAGCCCCACATTTCATGGTACTATACTGTAAAGATTAAAAGTGTTCTCTTTTTTGTGTGTGTTTGTTTGTTTCTTATGTAATATTTATGTGAAATGTATTATAAACCTATTACTGCTAAGTCACTTCAGTTGTGTCCAACTCTGTGCAACCCCATAGACGGCAGCCCACCAGGCTCTCCCGTCCCTGGGATTCTCCAGGCAAGAGTACTGGCGTGGGTTGCCATTTCCTTCTCCAATGCATGAAAGTGAAAAGTGAAAGTGAAGTCGCTCACTCGTGTCTGACCCGCAGCGACCCCATGGACTGCAGCCTTCCAGGTTCTTCCATCCAGGGGTTTTCCAGGCAAGAGTACTGGAGTGGGATGCCATTGCCTTCTCCGATAAACCTATTACAGTACAGTACAATACAGCCGATTGTGTTAGATGGGGTCCTCAGCTAACTTTGTTGATTGTTGTTCAGCCGCTCAGTCGTGCAGCACTCCAGGCCTCCCTGTCCTTCACCATCTCCCAGAGCTTGCTCAAACTCATGTCCATTGAGTCAGTGATGCCATCCAGCCACTTTATCCTCTGCCACCCTCTTCTCCTCCTGCCTTCAATCCTTCTCAGAATCAGGGTCTTTTCCAGTGAGTGCACCTTTGCATCAGGTGGCCAAAGGATTGGAGCTTCAGCCTCAACATCAGTCCTTCCAATGAATATTCAGGACTGATTTCCTTTAGGATTGACTCGTTTGCTCTCCTTGCAATCCAAGGGACTCTCAAGAGTCTTCTCCAACACCCCAGTTCAAAAGCATCAATTCTTTGGTGCTCAGCCTTCTTTATGGTGCAACTCTCACATGCATCCATGACTACTGGAAAAACCACAGCTTTGACTTTGGACATAGTCCAAATTTGTTGGACTTATGAACAAATTGGACTTATAAACGCACTCTCAGCACAGAACTCATTTGTATATAGAAGACTTACTGTATAACTAGGCTTTTGGAGTCTGGTAAGCAAGACCTCAGATTCTGAAGAGCTCTTTATCTCCGGTAGTCACTAAAATCATACTAAGGACTCAGTAAATCTAACCTATTGATCAAAAGGAAGAGGGCTTTGTCCGAGTACTGTCCGTGGTCTGCACTACCCCTCCTTGTTCCTGAATCTTTCCAGGCTGCTATGCCTCTGTCCTCTGCTTCTACCCATTTCCCACCCTCTCTGGCCCCTCCATACGTGTCACCAATCACCTTCTGCAGCTAGGAAGCTGAGTTTGGGGAGTGTGTCTTCCAGTTTGTAGCCAGCCTCCAGGATTGCTTTTCTCGTCCTTCCCCCTGCAATAATTTCATCATTGCAACAAGGAAGAAACCTTTAAAGTTCATCTCATTTTTGTCTTCATGTCTGTAGGCAAAAAACGAAAGCTCCTAAACTCATCATTCAGATTAGGATTGGGTCACAGGCCCGGAACCTGAATCAGACGTGATGTGGATTAGGGAACATTTTACTGACAGATGGCAATAGGGGTCCTGTAGTCCTTGCAACCTTGAATTCTTTGAAGACTGAAAAGCCTGAGTGGTTGGAAGGAAAGCTCAGTCATGTCTGCCTCCTTGAGATGCTATGGCTGTAGCCCACTGGGCTCCTCTGTCCATGGAATTTTCCAGGCAAGCATACGGAAGTGAGTTGCCCCTTCCTCCTCGAGGGGATCTTCCTGACACGGGGATCGAACCCGCATCTCCTGCATTTCAGAGGGTTTCTTTATCGCTGAACTATTGGGGAAGCCAGATAGATGTAAGGACATTTTATTACCAGTGAGCACAGGCAGTGTGTTGCCCCCATAGCAGTGACATGTGGCTGAAAAAGCTTGTTCACAGTTATGTTCAAATAAAGTAGGGGTAGAAATTAAAATTAAATGATAGAATCAATCATATGATGATGCTTCAGTGAAAACATTCATGCCTAGTGTTTTAATAGTGTAGCTGTTTCATGTATGTAATGATCTGTTGGTATGTTTCCCCTTTACATTCTGAGAACTAAAGTCACACTCTTAATTTTACAGCTTCGCAAGTCTGTCTTCAGCATCAGGGCAAGGAACCTTCTAGAAAAGGAGACTGCAGTCACGAAAATCTTAAGGTAACACCATTTAACATTGATACACAATTAAACATAAGTAGGGTTATATGAAACAAAAAAAAAGCTGTTTTTTAAAAATAATGAACAATTTTCTGAGTATTCATATATACTTCCTGCTAGAAAGTAGGTTTGAGTAACTGTATGCTTAGAAATAATGTTAAACACATCGTTGATGTCTTGAAAAAGTAATATTTTACTAACTCAATTGGTCATTTTCTCTTTCATACACTTAAACATAAATTTTAAGTACGGACAATGGCAGAAAGATGGAAATAATTTCTCCTTACAAGGATTATGTCTTTTGTGGTGTCTAAAGGACAAATCACAATCTAAGGGGAAAATGGTAAAAGGGAAAGCTTTCTGTGTTTTTAGTTTGAGTCACAAAACCCAGAATTTGTATTCTTTGTCATTCGAGAAGACCTCTGCCCCAAGTGTGAAATGAGTGGCGGACTTCTGCTGCTGTTGTTACTTATCAGCTCTGGGAACAAGGTGATGATCTAAAGAAACTGTAGCTACATCTCTATTTTATTCATGTCAGCTATGCACAAACTGAAGAATTCTGGTCTTTAAAAACATGTTCCATATATTAGCTAATTTATTTTGTTTTGGCTTAGGATCCCTCTGTGTCCTACCAGTGGGATTCCATTAATAGGATGGGAGTGGGAAGATGGAGTATCATTGTTTAAAAAAATCCTTAAAATAATAAGTTTATTTATATGTGCCTGCTGCATGCTTCGTTCCCCAGTTGTGTCCGACTCTTCGTGACTCCATGGACTGCAGCCTGGTCGGTAGCCCCCTAGGCTCCTCTGTGCATGGGACTTTCCAGGCAAGAGTACTGGAGTGGGTTGCCATTCCCTTCTCCAGGGGATCCTCCCGACCAGGGGATCAAACCTGCATCTCCTGTGTCTCCTGAATTATAGCAGGTTCTTTATTCCCTGAGCCATCAGGGAAGCCCTGACTTATTTACAGTACCTGTTAAACATTCACTTTATGCTCACCTATATATGAACACAAATCACAAAATTAGATCATAGTTCATAAAACTAGATATTCTGTCAGGTGGGTTCATAGAGGCTTGAACCTAAATATTATAGAAGCTTGAATCTAAAATATTAAAGAGATAAATATGACATATAACAGGTCAGTTATCTCTGAAGTGTAGTCAAGTTGGGGTTAAAGAGATGATTAAGAAGAATATGAATTTTTAAAATTTTTATAATTATGTATCAGTGTTAATAAATTTAAAAGAATTAATACCACGGTAAAGTGATTATAATTTATTGATTTATATTTACTATGAGGGAAACCCCCCTCATCAAGGCCATGGTTTTTCCAGTGGTCCTGTATGGATGTGAGAGTTGGACTATAAAGAAAGCTGAGTGCCGAAGAATTGATGCTTTTGAACTGTGGTATTAGAGAAGACTCTTGAGAGTCCCTTGGACTGCAAGGAGATCCAACCAGTCCATCCTAAAGGACATCAGTCCTGGGTGTTCATTGGAAGGACTGATATTGAAGCTCAAACTCCAATACTTTGTCCACCTGATGCGAAGAGCTGACTCATTTGAAAAGACCCTGATGCTGGGAAAGATTGGGGGCAGGAGGAGAAGGGGATGACAGAGGATGAGATGGTTGGATGGCATCACCGACTCAATGGACATGGGTTTGGGTGGACTCCGGGAGTTGGTGATGGACAGGGAGGCCTGGCATGCTGCGATTCATGGGGTGGCAAAGAGTCAGACACGACTGAGTGACTGAACTGAACTGAACACACCTTTATGTGTCCACTGCCTTTAATGCCCTTTCTACCGTCTGTGGCTTAACAGTTCAATCATCAGCTATTGAGATGGAGTTTGCATTTCTGTTATTTCATTTACCTTCTTGATTTGGGAGTGATTTTGAGAAGAGGGAAAATAAATGGTGACTCTGAGCTGCCATCTTTACTGCAGAAACCTATTCTATTCTATGTCTTTTGAATTTTTACCTCCCTGGTGGCTCAGATGGTAAAGAATCTGCCTGGGATGCAGGAGACCTGAGCTCAAATCCCCTGGGTCAAGAAGATCCCCTTGGAGAAGGGAATGGCTACCCGCTCCAGTATTCTTGCCTGGGGATTTCCATGGACAGAGGAGTCACAAAAAGTTGGACACAACTGAGCAGCTTTCACTTTTGCATATTACCTTTCAAAAATAAATATAGCTGATTTTTAGTAACAGCATTCTTAAAATGTTTAGGACTGGTGGACCCAGCTGGGCAGGGTCTTGGCCAGAGTCTTAATGAGAACCAATTAGAACCAATCTGAACCAATTAGAGTCTTAATGAGAACCAGTGAGAACCAGTTCACACTGGAACAGTGTGTCCAGCTGATGACCTGTTTTCTAGAGAAAGAAATGGTCCTTTAGTCCGTAGCTCAGATGAGTGGATTTTCGGAAAGTTCTTGAAGCTGACAATGAAATTACTTCTTGGTTATGGCCTTAAATTCCTGGACATTCATTTTCCTGGAATGAATATTCAAGTCCTATTGATGGAGGGGTCTTGGTTCTTGGTTCTTAGTACTGATATTGAAGCTGTGGAATTACCAGGGTTCTCACTTAGCAGGGAACCCACATTTTCAAATATCCATCTTCTGTTTGAAACAGGATCTGAGTTATTCTGGCAAAGAGCATGCTGTATACCTCCCTATGAACAGGAAATTCAAGTCCACAAAGAAAAAAGAATTTCAGAGAGAGGCTAGAGTGTTGAATCAGTGGCGGGGTCACCAGTGATTTCTACATATTATAATCTGTATATAATTCTACATAATATAATCATCTTTCAGTTGTATTTTTCTACTTATTTTTTTACGTTAATATGTGCTTTGAAAATTGAAATGAACTTCTGGGTATGTATAGGAACACTTTGATGAGAAACAAAAAATAGGGCATTTTAACAGAACTTGAGAACACTGTCAAAAGCTTAAATGCAGGTGATTCACTTGGCACTAATGGGCCAGACTTACCTGGAGAGTCTTGTGAGAAAGAGGATGGCCCTAAATTATAAAATCCAAGGTTGCTATTAAATTCGCTCTTGTTTTGACTTTGTCTACACTGTTCAGCTCCACCAGAGAAAGCTTTCTTTAAAAGGCAGTGACCTTTATACCACATCAGATGAAATCAAAACACCAAGCAGTGTGCTTTCAAAAACATCGCCCCCTCTCCTGAGATTTCTCTAATTCGAGCCCTGAAATTGAGCAAAAATGCATTATCATTCCTGTGAGGCTGAATGCATCGAGAAATGTCAGAATAAAATAATTAAACATGTTCCATTATTTTAGAAAGTTCCATCCTTTTGCAGTTCACCGTCAGTATCTCTTTAGCTAGGGATGAAATCTTTATAACCTCTCTGCTCAGTATGGTGTGATTTTTGTAATGTGGTGTTTGGATCTATGACATAATTTTCTTTTCCATACACTGAATTAATATGTTTAAAATATAGTTGAATGCTACTTACTGTTGAAAAACTAAATGTATTTATTGACTTATTGGGTCAGTTTTTCTCATCACTTTTTTCAAAGTTTACCCCCTAAATTGTTCCTACACTGAAAGAGATAAATATGACATATATATTTTATGACATTATATTTTAATATAACAAAACAATATACCACATTTTTTTTCAATCTTTTGGCCACACCACACAGCATATGGGGTCTAAGTTCCCTGACCAGGGATCGAACCTGCACCCTCTGCTTTTTGACCTCATAGGATTACCTGAGCATGTGTATCAAATACTTTCTCAGCAGCCCTGTAGCCAAAATAAGTAAGAATCCTGGCTCCATGCCTTCTGGATGTCTGATATTGGGCAAGTTGCTTATGTCTCTGCACCTCTGTTTTCTCGTCTCTTAAATGAGGTCTGTAAATTTATAGCCGCTGACTTATAGGAGAGGGTTAAACAAGTTGGTATCTGTAGGTGATTTTCCATTATTGGCAACAAGTTCGGGGAGACCCACGGTTGCCCCTGAGGGATGAGCAACTGACAGCTACCTTTCAAAGCTGATCCTCCAGGGCCTGCTGCAGAATGTCCACTGTTGTCCAGCAGAGGCCAGATCTGAGGAGCATAAAATGCTTTTGACACATCAGTTCAGTCGCTCAGTCGTGTCCGACTCTTTGCGACCCCATGAATCGCAGCGTGCCAGGCCTCCCTGTCCATCACCAACTCCCGGAGTTCACTCAGACTCACGTCCATCAAGTCAGTGATGCCATCTGCCCATCTCATCCTCTGTCGTCCCCTTCTCCTCCTGCCCCCTGTCCCTCCCAGCATCAGGGTCTTTTCCAGTGAGTCAGCTCTTCGCATGAGGTGGCCAAAGTACTGGAGCTTCACACATCAGTGTACTCTTTTTCCAGGTTGATCCCAAAGTTCTTGCTTACCCAGCTAGAAGCAAGGTACTGCTGCAGCTCAGCTGAGAAACTTCCCTGGTGGCTCAGTCAGTAGAGAATCTACCTGCAATGCAGGAGATCTAGGTTCAATCCCTGGGTCAGGAAGATCCCCTGGAGAAGGGAATGGCAACCTACTTCTGTATTCTTGCCTGGGAAATCCTATGGACAGAGGAGCCTGGCAGGCCACAGTCCATGGGGTCGCAAGAGTCGTACATGATTTAGTGACCAAAACTGCCACCAGCAAGCTTTGCTAGACTGGCTAACGTCTTTAGGGTATCATCAGATCATTTGTTTAATTCATTTGCTGGATGCTTATTGTTGGATATAGTTGTGAACTAACAACAGATTTCTCAGCCCAGGTTAGCATCCCCAATAGCCGATGGGAACTCCTGGACGTGGGGAACTGTGATCTTTGTAATGCCCAAAGGGAGGCTGTGAAAGTCTCCATTCTGCTTGGATGGGCCAGGAAATGAGACAGGACTGTTTTATAGTCCTGTCTCAGAAGTGGGACACCTACAGAGGCGTTGGCAGGAAGCCTAGTCAAACAGGTAGAGACCAGCAAACCGCAGAGAGGTTTGGGGGTGGCCTCAGGTGTTGGTAAAGTGGAGCCTGGTGGGCTTGGCAGCCAGAACAGTGACGGTGAGCAGGATTTAATCGAGATCGTTGGTTCAGAGGGGCTGGTGCCCTGGGCAAGGGAGCAGCTGAACAGAAGGTGTGACTGCCAACATGGGCACCACGGGCAGACCAGGGACCACTGGGGCTGGGACACCATGGCGTCATCTTCTGCAGGGGTTGTAATTCCTGCCTGGAACCTACCGTGTGCACATAGCATTGGCACTCCATAACTTCAGGATGGTGAGGGCTTAGCTGGGGTAGGTCCTTCCTGGGCCATGGGCTCGGTGAGGTATTTCTCTTGATCCACTGGCATCTCTGAGGGTCTTATTCTCCCAGCTCTCTCTCCCCAATGGAGATGAACTGACATCTGGACTCTTCTCTAGGATGTGAGCATCTAAGTCTTATTCCCCTGGAAGGGGTGGCAAACCTGATTTTGAACCGATGGAGGAGAACATAGAATTTTCTAGAGGAAGAAATTCAAATTAAATCCCAAAGATTCCCTCCAAAGTCCACCTGTCCCAGTGCACTTCACTAGCTGTGAGAGTGTGAGGAGTTTGAGGAGAGGGCAAAGAGCCTCTTCATCCTCCTCTGCCTTGTCTTGTCTAGACTGGAGCTGCCAGTTCTCTGAGCAGATTCTCGGGGAGTCTAAGAGCACTTCACGATGCAAAGCACGATTTCTTATCCCTTTCCCATGGAACACGTTCTCCTTTTCAAATTATTGTTTCATCTGTTAGCCCAGGAGTTCACAACTTCTGGGTAAGGTCACGGGAGTTCTGTGCAGCTCCATGCCCTGGGCACAGCTCACAGGGCATGCACAGCATCCCCGAGAGGATGCAGGACTGTGCACGTCCCAGAACCCGGGGCCAGACTTGCCAGAGCTCAGTGAGACCTGCTTCAGCCCCTGGGGGGTGCGGTGCACCAGGAAGACCCCGCAGACGAGAGGAAGCAGGCTGAGACTGGTCAGCCTGCCGACATTGCGGCAAATTCTTATAACCATCGTTAGCAAGAATAACCTGAAGTTTTAAGGAAAGAGAGTATGGGGCATTGCTGCTGCTGCTGCTAAGTCGCTTCAGTCGTGTCCGACTCTGTGCGACCCCATAGACGGCAGCCCAACAGGCTCCCCCGTCCCTGGGATTCTCCAGGCAAGAACACTGGAGTGGGTTGCCATTTCCTTCTCCATTGTGTGAAAGCGAAAAGTGAAAGTGAAGTCGTTCACTCGCGACCGACTCCTAGCGACCCCATGGACTGCAGCCTACCAGGCTCCTCCATCCATGGGATTTTCCAGGCAAGAGTACTGGAGTGGCTTGCCATTGCCTTCTCCATGGGGCATTAGTGCACCCTTTATTAATTAAATTAAATTATTACTGTGTGATTTATTGAATAGATGTATTAATATATTGACTATGTTTAGAAATACATAGACTTTTAGCATGACTCTGTTAGAATTACACAGTAATCAAATATTTCATGTAAATATTAAATACTATTGTAAATATTTATCTGCCTAACCATTGGCTTTCCTTATGAAGATTTTCCTGGTACTTAAAAAACTTGTAGACTGGTTGGAAGACCATTTGGAGATATAGAGACTAAGTAAATGGGTAGAAATTAGCTGTATTCAGAGAACAATAAACTAAGGCAATAAGATATGTGGGAGACTTTCCTGGTGGTCCTGTAGTTAAGACTCCACACTTCCACTTCAGGGGCTTGGGTTCAATCCCTGGTGGGGGAATTTCTGCATACCATATGGTGCAGCCAGGAAAAATAATTAGTTAATTAAAAAAAAAAGAATCCGTGGGTGCATGCATTTGAATAAAACATAAAATAGTGAAAACTTCAAGGAGGCAAAATATAACTTAATTGAAACAAAATATTCTTGTTTTGTCTGCTTTTACCAACTAAACTTTCTTTCCTTACTGCTGCTGCTGCTGCTAAGTCACTTCAGTCGTGTCCGACTCTGTGTGACCCCACAGACGGCAGCCCACCAGGCTCCTCCGTCCCTGGGATTCTCCAGGCAAGAACACTGGAGTGGGTTGCCATTTCCTTCTCCAGTGCATGAAAGTGAAAAGTGAAAATGAAGTAGCTCAGTCGTGTCCAACTCTGTGCGACCCCACAGATGGCAGCCCACCAGGCTCCTCTGTCCATGGGATTCTCCAGGCAAGAACACTGGAGTGGGTTGCCATTTCCTTCTCCAATGCATGAAAGTGAAAACTGAAAATGAAGTAGCTCAGTCGTGTCCAACTCTTCGTGACCCCATAGACTACAGCCTATCAGGCTCCTCCGTCCATGGAATTTTCCAGGCAAGAGTACTGGAGTGGGTTGCCATTGCCTTCTCCCCTTTCCTTGAACTTTGAAAAATGTTTTGAGATATAATTAACATATATATTAGTTTCAGGTGTACAGCATAGTGATTCTAGGAGGTTTGTATATACTGTGAAATGATCACCACAAAGAAGTCTAGGTAACATCCATCACCTTACATAGTAAAATAATAGATTCTGTTTTTCTAGATAGTACCTGATTTGTAGTAATCAAAATATATTTCATTGACATAGTATATGATTTGTAGATTACTTTCAGATAAGCCCCCAAAATGATGGTATTAATACTATGGATTAGGAGAGCTACTATTAAGTTTTACCTAACAGATGTGGGAAGATATTTTGACTAGGTTTTTCTTTCACTGTTTTATCATTGATGGGTAAAGCAGCAAGTAATAGAGGAAGATGCATGTCTCTAGAAAAATCAATTTGAATGGTTTATGCAACATTTGGCAGATTTCATTTTTGTTATTAAAAAACTCAGCCTTTGCATAGCAGTTGACATTTTTCTGAATCCTCAGCAAGGTTCACCTCACAGTGAATGGTATGGGGTTTCAGATATTTTATTTGTAGAATTTCGATCGATGCTCTAAAGGCATGGATTTCTCAAGAGGTCATTTTCCTTCTCACGTATGGTACCTGTGTACGATAAGACTTAAGGCTTCTTTCGTTTTTCAATCTAAAACAGTGAGGTTCTGTTTGTCGGTGTAGTTACATGTCTACGTATGAAAACGTTTTCTTGAAAAACACAAGATTGGAAGGAACTGATTCTCTGTGGCTATTGAAGAGCCGTCCTCAGGACTGGGCTGACTCACAAAGGAACTGGATCTTCAGTACGATATAAACTATCAACCTATAAACGCAGCTCTTCTCTCATTGCCGGAGGCCAGGAGCGAGGAACTCGCCATTAGCTTTAGCATTGTGGAGGCAGGGGAGAGTCCTTCCCAGGAAGCACTCATCTGTTCTCTTCCCAAGTTCTGAAGCCGTGGTTTTACATCATCACCCCTGAAGGACTCTCTCTCTATTCTCTCTTGATGTTGTTGCTGTTGTTCACCCACTCAGTCGTGTCTGCCTGTTTGCGACCCCATGGACTGTGGCACACCAGGCTTCCTTGTGACGTCCTCCAGTGTCTCCCAGAGTTTGTTCAAACTCATCTCCATTGAGTCAGTGATACCATCCAACCATCTCATCCTCTGCCGCCCCCTTCTCCTCCTGCCCTCAATCTTTCCCACCATCGGGGTCTTTTCCAGTAAGTCTCTTGATGTGACTATTTTACATTAACCACATCTGATAATACTTTACAAGGGGACCCTCAAATTCAATGTTCTGTGAAGTCACATTGCCATGCCTTTAGATGGTAATGACATTTAATACTGGACACTTAATACCAAGTAATTTAACTTCTCTATAATGTATGAAAATAATTTGAAGACTCACAGGCCTCTGTCTTTCATTATAGAATGCACAGACTTTTCCCATCCCGTGTCCAGGAATATTAAGAAAGAAGATGTGGAGACTGCTAAGAAAGAAACCAAGGACCCCCTGCTACTGTCTCTATAAACAACTCGTGGTGTTTAAAGGCTAATAAAGCCCCAAGATCTCTCTTAGAAACATCATCTTTGGGCCAGTCTTAAAATATTTTAGATGGAGACATGTCAAGAAAAATAGAGACAATTTCTTAAGACACAATTCTCTCCCCTCGACCTCCATAAAAGATTTTATATAAATATATGGCTGTCATATAAGGGGTAATTGAAATTCCACAGCACAAAGGCAAGGCAGAGAAGGGGGGGAAAAAGTCAATCTTTCATATTTTTTTTTTCAAAGGCTTGGCAAGAAACCAGGGGTAATATTTTTGCAACTAGGAGTTCGTGTTTGCTGAAGAATATTCCCACGTTTGAGTCATCATCAGGGGTCCTAGTCTTGTTTTACTTTCAAAGGTAGAGAGGGCGGAACGCTAACCCCAGCTGGGAGAAGGAGCATGCCCCCCTGTCCTTCTCCTCCAAGGAGCAGGGATAAAGGGATTACAGATGCCTGCATAATGGAGAATTTCCTCACTCAGACAAGACAAAAGGCTTCATTATTTTTCACCAGACCCTTGAAGCCTTGTGCCTTCCAGTTCCAGAAGCCAGGCAAGCTGACCAAGTATTTTGTTTTGTTTTTAATTTTAAGCCCACAAAATGGAGTTTCTAAGAACCCAGGCTTCAAGGACTTGCCATTATGAAGGGATAAAGGAAAGATATTGAAGACCTTCATGTCACAACGCTTAGGGTCTCCCCCGGCCCAGATGAGCCAGACTGTCCCTGGAGATCACAGTGTGCGTCCTCAACACCTGAACACTGTCTTCCTTCCATGAGCCCAGAAGGCATCTAAATCCTTATGAAAAATGTAAAGCGGCAAAACAGAATTGAAATGAATCTTCGAGTACTTTTCCTTCAGACTAGGTTTTTTTCCTGAGTAACTTTAACAATGGATGCATCTAATTTCTTGTTGGTAAAAGATAACAGTCTCAAATTCCTCCCTTATTTACTATTTTGATTTGGCCGTAGATTGCTGTAAGACACGGTATACGGTGACCTTGTTCCCAGTGATGGTTTGTAAGTTTCTCTTAATAACTTTCTCATGGAATATAGATAAAGATTTATAAGCTTTCTACTTGCAAGGAACACTGTCTGATGTTTTATTCCCATCTCAGGGTCTCCTCTATCATAGACATGCAGCGTGTTTCTTGCGTGGTGTAGTATTCAAGTGAAAGTGAAGTCATTCAGTCATGTCCAACTCTTTGCGACCCCATGGACTGTAACCTATGAGACTCCTCCGTCCATGGGATTTTCCAGGCAAGAGTACTGGAATGGGATGCCATTGCCTTCTCCAGGAGATCTTTCCAACCCAGGGATCGAACCCACGTCTCCTGCATTGCAGGCAGATGCTTTACCGTCTCAGCTACCAAGGAAGCCCAGTGAATTAAAAAAAAAAGTAAATGATTAAAAAATAAATAAAAGGCTAGTAGTATTCTAACTTGAGATCAAATTAAGATTATTTAACGTCCCCTTTCAAACACACCGTTCAAACACATGCTCTTTTGTTTGTGATTATTTCCATGCTTCGTGAGCATAAAAGGATCAAAAAAGAAATGAAAATATTTGATCTTTGCAGATGTCAAGGTTCGTTCATTTAACAAATGTTTGTTGAGCACCTACTGTGTACAAGGTGGAGTCATCAGTGACCAGCCGGGGTGTCTTGGGGCTCTTTGGAGCCCGGCACATGGGAGGATCGGCAGGACCACGGAGAATGATGTGGAAAGTGAGGTCCCTGCTGGTGGAAGATGGGACCCGGAGGGGCTGTCAGAGGCAGACCATACAGGACTTTGCAAGTCAAACTGAGCTTTGGGTCTTCATCTTTCTCTGAGGAGCAATAGGATGTTGAGGATTTTAAGGCAGTGATGATAATGGTATTCATTACCTATTGCTGTGTTGCAAACTACTCCACAATTAGTGATTTAAACAGCACATGGATGAACTCACAACTTTGGTCAAGAAGCTGGGCACGTGTTGCTTTCTGCCATGTATCAGCATGAGTCAGCCACAGGTGCACGTGTGTCTCATTCCTCTTGAAACCAATACAGTTTTGTAAAGCAATCATCCTTCAGTGAAAAATAAATAAAAATAAAAAAGGTAGGCATGGCTTCGTGGGGTCTCTGGCTCTGGGTCTCTCACAAAGCTGCAGGCGTTTTGAGGGGAACGGGAAGCACCCCCTTCCTGGCTCGCTTGCACGGATGTTAAGAAGCTTGGGTGCCTTCTGGGCTGTTGGTGGGAGGCCCCCCATCTCTTAGGAAGGGGGTCTCTCCTTAGAGCAGCTCCCAGCGGGCCGCCTTCTTCCTCGAGCAAGTGAGAGACGGTCGAAGGTGGAGCCACAGTGTCTGGTGACCTCTTCCATCCCTTTTGCCTTCGGTTCACTAAAAGCAAGTCTCTTGAGTCCTGCCTGCACTCAAGGGGCTACGCAAAGGCGGGGAAGCAGCGTAACCAACAGTGCAGCCTGGTTGCTCGCCGCTCGAAAGCCAATACCGAGGGCGTGCCTGTGTGCTCCGCCGTGTCTGACTTTGGACTCTCCCAGGAAGAATACTGGAGTGGATTGCCACCTTCTTCTCCAGGGAATCTTCGCAACCCAGGGATCAAACCTGCCTCTCCTGAGTCTCTGAATTGGCAGATGGGTTCTTTATCACTGAGCCACCTGGGAGGGTAAAATAGAGGGCAGGTTGGTGGAAAGGAGAGTTTGTTTTATTTTGGATGCCAGCAGCTGGGTAGGGGTGGGTGTGGATTCTGTCCAAAGGCTGATTCCTCCCCAACCCCAACATCAGGGGGCACGAGCTTCTATAGAGAGGGGGAGGGGGCACGAGCTTCTATAGAGAGGGGGAGGGGGCACGAGCTTCTATAGAGAGGGGGAGGGGGCACGAGCTTCTATAGAGAAGGGGAGGGGGCTTGAGCTTCTATAGAGAGAGGGAGGGGGCTCCACACAGCAGCAGCAGTCAGCCCTGACGGGCATCGTTGGTCATCGGTGGTCTGAGCAGCGTCGTGTTGATTGGTTTCAGTCGTTAATCTTCAGTTCCAGGGTCGGTTTGTTTGCATTTCTTGAGACCGGTTCTCAGAACTGTGGCAGGTTTTGGACACGACTTAGCAACGGAGAACACAGGCGCTCGCATCACGGCTACAGTCTGGTCGTGATGTCGTTCACTCCTCCGCCTGGCGGGGGTTTCAGCCTCTATAAGAGCTCACAGGATATGGCTCAGGATATTATCTACCGCCACTGAGAAGGAACTAAACGTCCTTGCCTATGCTTAATGGCTAAACTGTTCCTACTTGGTCTCCTTGGACTGTTTTCCTTTGTTTCGGCGTGTTCTCACTTCTCTGATCAAGCCTCTTCCTTGGCTAAAGTTTTTCCGCAGACAACAGACAGGTGGAGGATGGGCAGGGGGAAGGCCGCAGGGTCCTGCCCCGTATCGCCAGGAGGTGGGGACCACATCGCACCTCGGTCACCTCAGACATCACTTTGCCTGGGATAATAATACGTTTGTGGAGACCAGTTAAGAGGCTGCAACTCTGGTCCGGAGAGTACATCACCATTCACAGCCAGAAGAGAAAAGACTTACCGTCCAATGCAGACGGCCGTCAGACTCACTGTCCTCCGCCTCCGCCCTCTATCAAATGTTCCAGCATCAACCGCGACGTAGGACAGGACAGAAGAGTCGGTAACGGAAATTGAAATTTAAATCCTGCATCAGTGTTCCCAAAGCACTTGCACATTCATAACCCTGCTTGGTCCTTCCAGCTCCGTATGAAGTCAGTATTCTCGTCCCCACATTTTACACATATAGCATGGAGACTCAATCAAGACACATCCCTTGCCTGAGGTCCCATAGCTCGTAAAAGCTGAGGTCAGAAGTGTTTGATTCTAAACCGTGTGTTTTTGCAAATCATCTTCTCTGTTAAGTCTCCAGGCAAAGGCAGAACTTTGAAGCCCCTCTGTACTGCTGGATGGATTTGCTACTCGGAACCTGAGACTAGCAAGTTCTAGGTCCTGCCTCCCCCGCTACACACACGCGTGCACACACACACACACACACACACACACTCATCTCTACTCTCTGTACACCCCCACCTCCCCCTGTCTTCCATCAGTCCCTTCACGTGCCAGGAACTTTGCTTCTAGGAATATGAGTTTGAGTGATAAAATGGGCTGTGAAAAATGCACAGTCTAGTAAGGAAAGTAACGAATGCCGTAAGCATTAAATGACCGAATGCCGTAAGCATTAAACAAGCTTGGTTAATAACATGGCTACAGGAACACGGAACATCATCCTTTCATACTTTTACCTCGGTGAAATATTTATTTCTCACTTGTTGTTACTTATCAGAACCCATTTATATCAGAGTTTGTAATTATATGACACTCATGTCGAAACTCAATTTGGTAGTTCATAGTTTGGATGACAGTCCGTGCTTACACATAATAAAATTGTATTTCTTTTTAAAGATAATAAAGCAAGCTTTTACCATACTTTTGGGTGACCCTTGGCCCATTGCATTAGAAACTCTGTAACCTCTTAGTAGCAGCTGATTGTGCCAGATGGCAATGACTTTTCTACCAAGCTTATTGTTTTCTTGAATAACAAAATATTTTACATGTATCAAAGATGGTGACATTGGCTTATGCATGAAGCTGTTGTATTTATGCAGAAACATGCTAATGCTGCATCTTCGCTGCACCTGCTTCAAAGCCCAGGTGTTCTCAGGGCATCCTTTCCCACGCCCTTGCTCCCAGCAGCCCCCCTCTCCCCCAAATCCGTAGCCTTCTCTCTGAGTTTCTTGCGTCACGCACCGAAAACCCGGTTTGGGCATCTAGTGCTTTGTATTGGGTTGTCCAAAAAGTTCATTCCATTTTGTGGAAAAATTCAAATGAAGGTTTTGGCCAACTCGGTATAAGATTTGTCCCATATATTTTCTTCTTTTGCATACTTTTTATTTACTTATTTTTGCCTGAGCTGGGTCTTCTTGCTGCGCGGGCTTTCTCCGGGTGCAGCGAGCAGGGCTGCTTTTCACTGGGGTTTGCAGGCTCCTCACTGGAGTGGCTTCTCTGGTTTCGAAGCACAGGCTCCAGGGCATGGACTGCAGTAGCTGCCGCTCGCAGGCTCTAGAATGAAGGCTCCGTAGTTGTGACTGTAACTGCCCTCATGGGCCCCACAGGCAGACAGTGACCACTGGGGCTGAGACAAGCATGCTTTGTCTGCCCATGGGATTTTCCAGGCAAGAATAATGGACTAGGTTGCCAGTTCCTTCTCCAGGGGATCTTCCTGATTCAGGGATTGAACCCACGCCTCCTGCATCTCTTGCATTGTCAGGCAGATTCTTTACCGCTGCGCCACCTGGGAAGTCCAAAAAAGTTTGCCTTCACCCAGTTTACTTTGGCCACCTGATGCAAAAAAACTGACTCATTAGAAAAGACCCTGATGCTGGGAAAGAATGAAGGCAGGAGGAGAAGGGGGCGACAGAGGATGAAATGGTTGGATGGCGTCACTGACTCACTGAACATGAGTTTGAGCAGGCTCCGGGAGTTGGTGATAGACAGGGAAGCCTGGCGTGCTGCAATCCATGGGGTCACAAAGAGTCGGACATGACTGAGCAACAGAACTGAACTGGATTTGCTATGAATATGGCCCTCAGTGTTCAGTAAAGAAACCCTAGACTTTCTCTCTAGAGTTTGCTAGTTCAAAAGATGCTGGACCTCCTCAAGGGAAAGAACGAGATTTCAAAACATTTGGTCTAAGAGAAGACTCCACAAGAGGACTGACTGCTGGATGGAGGTGGAGAAGGTTGAGCTTTGTTTTGGTACTAGAGGTGGGGTTGGGATGCTGGGGTGTGAGGCTGGCAGATGATGGCCTGAAATGCCAAAGGGGACCATTATCGCCAAGACTCAAGGGCCCATCTTCCTGATTTCACTCTCCTTGGATCTTGTGGGCACCTTGTAGCTCCGGGGAAGGAGGAGGAACGTCAACAGCCTGTGCTCAGAGAGCAAGAAGATTGGCAGAGGCCTCTCACCCAGCAACCGGAAACCACAGAGGCTGATGCTCTGAAGTCGCTTGTTATATGTTTTAACTGATCCTGAGTTACAGAGCATTCTCTTCTTTTTTTTTTTTCCATCAGTAACTAGTTTGAAATCCTTCTGGCTAACAGTGTTTATAACAGAGAAGGAAGTGGTAGGAAAAGGATACTAAAGCAAATGGTTTCATATGCTACATTTAAGTGGCCGTCTTAGTCTGATTCAGTTCAGTTCAGTCGCTCAGTTGTGTCCGACTCTTTGCGACCCCATGAATCACAGCACGCCAGGCCTCCCTGTTCATTACCATCTCTCGGAGTTCACTCAGACTCACGTCCATCGAGTCCATGATGCCATCCAGCCATCTCATCCTCGGTCGTCCCCTTCTCCTCCTGCCCCCAATCCCTCCCAGCATCAGAGTCTTTTCCAATGAGTCAACTCTTCGCATGAGGTGGCCAAAGTGCTGGAGTTTCAGCTTCAGCATCA
>SJYT01043487.1:90137-135586 GCA_006410635.1 Cephalophus harveyi
GTCGTCCCCTTCTCCTCCTGCCCCCAATCCCTCCCAGCATCAGAGTCTTTTCCAATGAGTCAACTCTTCGCATGAGGTGGCCAAAGTACTGGAGTTTCAGCTTTAGCATCATTTCTTCCAGAGAAATCCCAGGGTTGATCTCCTTCAGAATGAACTGGTTGGATCTCCTTGCAGTCCAAGGGACTCTCAAGAGTCTTCTCCAACACCACAGTTCAAAAGCATCAATTCTTCGGCGATCAGCCTTCTTCACAGTCCAACTCTCACATCCATACATGACTACTGGAAAAACCATAGCCTTGACTAGACGGACCTTAATCGGCAAAGTAATGTCTCTGCTTTTGAAAATACTATCTAGGTTGGTCATAACTTTTCTTCCAAGGAGTAAGCGTCTTCTAATTTCATGGCTGCATTCACCATCTGCAGTGATTCTGGAGCCCCAAAAAATAAAGTCTGGCACTGTTTCCACTGTTTCCCCATGTATTTCCCATGAAGTGATGGGACCAGATGCCGTGATCTTCGTTTTCTGAATGTTGAGCTTTAAGCCAACTTTTTCGCTCTCTTCTTTCACTTTCATCAAGACGCTTTTTAGCTCCTCTTCACTTAGTCTGATTAAGCATGGGTTTTCTGATTGCAGGGTAGAGCTAAAAACCAGCCCCGTGACCCTAGCCGGGATGAGCGAATCACAGAGAAATGAAAGATTCACCTATGGACTGCAAAGCTGCATGTCACATGCATGACTGAAACGCCGCCTTTTGAGTATTCTTTTCTGAATTCTCTAGATCCAGCAGGAAAGAGAGAGCTGGTCATCAGTCAGAGAGGAAAAGGGGAGTCGCTTTCTCCCCACTGCTTCAGCCATGCTGTTGGAGGGGATGGAGGAGGAGATGTCCTGAGGGGAGGGATTGTCTCCATGGAGACCTGCCTGTCCTGTTCAATCAGAGGAGGGGGTCTCTGCTGTGGTCCTGACTCTTCTCCAGCAAGGATGCCCAGGCATCTTCAGACTGGGCTACTGGGCAGGTACCAGCAGTTTTCTTTTTTTAAATCACAGGCGTCTTAAAGCCAGTTACATTCTACGTATTTCAAACATCAAGGACACCCAACGCAGAAGGGTATTTTATAATCAAGTTGTATGTGTTGTATATCTAAGACCTGTAGGTCTCAGCCACTTCAGAGGAGAGTCTTGGGATGAAAAATAAAAGTTAACTAAGAAAGTGGTTGAAGGTTAAGTCTTGATGGTTTACACAACTGACAGGGTCCTGGATATGCCGGAATAGCACCGTTCTCCAAGTAGATATTTTTCAGAATGCCATCATGGTTTTCAGGCCTTTATCCAAAGAAATAATTCTTAATATACATAATATGAAATCATCCTTACCTTTGTCAACTCAGCTGAACTTACAAATGCATCTTCCTCTTGACCTCGTTCGAGTCCTGGAAATAACCACATATGTGTGCTAAGTTGTTTTAGTCGTGTCTGACTCTTTGCGATGCTATGGACTGTAGCCTGCCAAGCTCCTCTGTCCATGGGATTCTCCAGTAAAGAATATTGGAGTGGGTTGCCATGCCCTCCTCCAGGGGATTTTCCCAACCCAGGAATCGAACCCAAGTCCGTTATGTCTCCTGCACTGGCAGATGGGTTCTTTACCACCAGTACCACCTGAGAAACCCAGAAATAAGCATCATCTCTATATTTCTTTGCTGATCAATAAAATTTTAATTCTGTCTCAAAGTGGTCTATGTAATTGATTAAGCTAAGAAGAGTGATTTGGGGACCTTATTTTCTGTAATGCATTTACATCCATTACATGTGTATTGCTTCTCATAGGTATTCATCACAATTATCTTCACTGGCATCAAAAGTGGTTTTTAAGTACTTAAAAATACACATGGTATCATGAAAAATGCTGTTTTAAGTATGCTGAATAGACATAGGTCTTTTTCTCAAAGATCTTAACTCCAAGACGGGCGGTAATGATGTGATTCAAAGCCTCTCTGGAAATTCACTTTGGGAACCATAAATCCGACCGTGTTCTGGAAAGCAGTGCCAGAAGTCCATGGGTTCTGGTTTGAATACCTGTGGTGTCATAAGATTTGCCTGTTACAAAATCGCTTCATTTTAAGTCTATGAGTTTTCTTCAACATCAAGGTCTTTTCCTCACTTCTGGGGTGATGAAATTAAGCCCAAAGGTCACTCAACTCATTGGTGACAGTGTCACCTTGGAACCAGGTCTCTTAACCCTGGAATTATTTTTTTTCCACTCTACTACTATATCAAGGGACTTCCTGTCTTTTCCAGTTGGACAGAGCTTCCTGGAGAAGCAATGTTTTCTCTCGGAATCATTACCTCACAGGTGTTATCCCCCAATTGTCTTCACTCGTTACCAAATCTGAAATTAACACAGGCCTGGTTATGGTTTAAAAAGAACATGTTTTTCAAAGCCTTCAGAGTTTTGTGACTGCAAAGAAAGTGGTCACCTATAAGCCACAGGCTTTAAAGCTGACGTTTCTCTAGGTATTTATTCCAGTTTTAATTACTTGTCCTTTCCATTACTTTTTTGCCTCTAACTTTTCACTTTCTTCTTTTCCTAGCATTCTGCAAATCTCCTCGGAACATATATTCCATCAGCCCAGGAACCTGGGTTGGACAAGTCTTTCCCTAGGGGCTTTCATTAGAAACCTCCCTGTCTAAATTGAAAACCAACAGCCAGGGTACCCTGGGGAAGGCTGGCCCTACGGCTTACAGAATCTCACTAGAGGCTCTCCTATTTGGGGGAGGTCTATTTCTTTTTCAGCACTTTCTTGTGCTTATGACCATTCTGTTCTGAAAGTGCTCTTGACACAGAACCTAAAGCTCATTTACCTTTTTGACGATGTGTCGTGTGCCGTATTTTGTCATCATTGGTGTTTCCTTAAAAGTAAGAAGGGTAATGAGCAGTTATGCATTATTCATCCCAAGTGTATGAATCAGGCATTTATCTGGGGCTCCTTTTTTTTCTCTAGAGCTTGCACTCGACAGCGCATGCTGAGCGGATCATTTGAGGGGCAGCCGGCAAAGGAAAGGTCAATTCTTAGCGTGCAACACCACATCCGCCAAGAGCGCAGGTAAATAACAGGGAGACAAGGCTGCAGAGAAACCAAGGACCAGAGTTCTAGGGGAAGCATCTCCTGTGCACAACCCTGGTCAGGAGGCAGGCACGGGTGAAGAACTGAGTTCTGTTTGTTGACAACAATAGTCATGAAACTCACAGTCAGATTCAAACAATCAAAAAATAGTTCCCAAACCTCTTCCTTGTTGATGACCACACTCTCACTTTTAAGATCCAAAGGAAAAATTCTGAATTTTCTTCGATGGGATCAAAGGAAGGTGGTTAGACCTAAAGCTTTTGCTCTAAAAAGAAATAGTTAACATGCATGATGCTATTAGGGCTTATTTTTTTTATATAATATTCATTGAGTAAGAATCCACGTTTGGTCTCAAGATGTATTGATCAGTTGGTTGTGATTGTTTTAGGTCATTAAGGCACGGATCAAACAGCCAAAGGATCAGCAGGGGGAAATCTCTTGAAACTCTGACTCAAGATGTAAGTTCTAACACTTTGGATTTGGAAAGCTTGATTGTGAAAATATCTTTAATGATTGCTTAGACAATTCCAGCACTTGGTTCCTTCTGTCACATTGTCATATCTCCTTAAGACTTCATACTAGAAGGAATCAGGAAATTCAGCCAGCAAATTAAATGGCCAGGTACAGAAAAGTGACCACTAACTGTACAATACTTTGGCCCTCTGATGCAAAGAACTGACTCATTTGAAAAGACCCTGATGGTGGGAAAGATTGAAGGCAGGAGGAGAAGGGGATGACAGAAGATGAGATGGTTGGATGGTATCACCGACACAATGGACATGAGTTTAGCAACTCCAGGAGTTGGTGATGGACAGAGAAGCCTGGCGTGCTGCAGTTCATGGGGTCACAAAGAGTCTGACATGACTGAGCGACTGAACTGGCTGACTGAACTGTAGAAAAGTCCAGACATCCTACAATACATAAATCTTTGTTAGACTGTTTTGTTGTCTAGTCCCTGAGTTGTGTCTGACTCTTTGCGACCCCATGGACTGTAGCCCACCAGGCTCCTCTGTCCATGTGATTTCCCAAACAAGAAGACTGGAGTGGGCTGCTGTTTCCTTCTCCAAGGGATCTTCCTGACCCAGGCTTCAAACCGTGTCTCCTGCACTGGCAGGTGAATTATCTGCTGCTGAGCCACCAGAGAAGTCCTTTTGTTTAGATAGTATAATGCAAAAGTGAAATATCATTTGCACTTGACTGAAATTAAAGACATTTAAAGCATTTTATGGGAATGAGTCACATCATTAACTTTAAATATTTTACTAATTTCCAAATATCCTAACATCTAGACCCAGTGTCTGTCATTCCAGGGTTAACATACTAGGAAAGAAAATCTTGTTTCTAGGTGAATTTTTCTATCAAAGACTTCATAAGACTTTCCCAGGAATTTCTTTGCTTTTCTAGGTCACTCATTTATTTATTAACTGACTCAATAAGTATCAATATTTATCAAGTATTTATGATTTGTCAGTTCCTGCTCTAGGGAGAAGTAGCGGGGAAACAAGACAGAATCTCTGCACTAGGAATGGAGGTGCAGACGTAGAGAACAGACCAGGACACACAGCGGGAAAGGCTTGGGTGGGGCGAGTTCAGAAAGTCGCATTGACATATATACACCCATTGTTGTTGAATCGCTAAGTCGTCTCCAGCTCCTTGTGACCCCATGGACTGCGACACGCCAAGCTCTTCTGTCCTTCACTATCTCCCGAAGTTTGCTCAAATTCATGTCCGTAGAGTCAGTGATGCTGTCTAACCATCTCATCCTCTGTCCCTCTCTTCTCCTTTCACCTTCAATCTTTCCCAGCATCAAGGTCTTTTTCAGTGAGTCGGCTCTTCACGTCAGGTGGCCAAAGTACTGGAGTTTCAGCATCAGTCCTTCCAATGAATATTCAGGACTGATTTCCTTTAGGATGGACTGGTTGGATCTCCTTGCAGTCCAAGGGACTCTCAAGAGTCTTCTCCAACACCACGGTTCAAAAGCATCAGTTCTTCGGCGCTCAGCCTTCTTTATGGTCCCACTCTCACATCTGTGCATGACTACTGGAAAATCATAGCTTTGACTCTTTGGACCATGTGTAAAAGAGACAGCCAGTGGAAAGTTGCTTTATAGCAGAGGGAGTTCAGCTTGCTGCTCTGTGATGACCTACAGGGGTAGGATGGGGTGGGTGAGATGGAGGTTCAAGAGGGAGGGGATACGTATACTTACAGCCAATTCACATCGTTATATAGGAAGGAGCAACACCACATCGTAAAGCAATCATCCTCCAATTAAACAAATTAAAAAAAAAAGAACTCCTGCCCTGCCGAAGCTTACATCCTAGTGAAAGAGACAAATAATCAGTGAGCAAACAAATGTATAATCCTTTCTGGGAGTGATTTTTATCTAGTTTCCATCATCACTGCTGTGACAGATTTGCTCTGTATTACAAAGAAGAGTAAAATAGTGTAAAGAAATCAAAGGTGGAGATTTGGGGGCAGGGAACATTAGAGAGGTCGGTTTCACTGCATTAGCCCAGGGACCCAGAGGAGGTGAAGGGACAAGCCACGTGGAAGCCCACGGAGACCCGAGGAGGTGGAAGCCTAACCTGTGGGTTAGAGTCAACAGCAGCTGGACCATGCCGAGACTGCCATGAGAGGGCTGGAAAGGACTGATTAAATACTGATCATTAGTGAAGCCCTGATTAAGGCATAGGTGTTGAGTCTGGATAGCTTGGCTAAGAAGGCAGAGTCTTGAATGTTCAGAGTCAAGGAGAGCATCTGAGACAGTGAGAGAAGCTTAGCAAGGCTTTGGATCTTTTTGGTTTTGCCTTTTTTTTTTAACTACTTTACCTCTTACCTCTGAAGAGTTTCTAGAGTTTTCAGCAGAGTCCATCTGCTGTATTAGTTGAATACGCTCTCCTGGTTAAGTGTTCCGGGCAACACTGAGGATGCAGGAAGCTGATGCTGAGAACCCATGATGTTGCCACTAGCCCATGTGCGTGGTTCTAATTGGCGCAAACATCTGTTGACACCATGGTTTTTCAGCGCCAGCTCTGATGTGATCCACCATATTCTCAATGTTGAATTATGATAAGATCCAACACATGGCCTCTTAATTTGGAGGTCAGTCCTGTTACATGGAGAGAGTTAAAAGGCAACACTACTTCAAAGCACTTTCCTTAGGTGAGACCCAATGGAAATCAGTGATGTACTTAAGCATCAAATTAGAACATGCCTTTGAAGAGGTGTGTTTAAAAAAATACACAACAGAAGTCCCTATTTGAATAGTCTCCATTCCAGAGGCTTCTTTCGTCTTCAGAGATTTTTTTATTGTATTTTCTACATAGATAACAAAAATCTATGTCCCGTCTTTATAGCAAAAGGTCACTGGGTTCTACAAATCTCTCCCAGTGTCTTTTCCTCCAGAATAGAAGCCATTTAAAACAAGAGAGTTTTATCTGTCACTTATTCCGAATGATAAGGGATACAGAAGTTAAGTCCAAGGAATACTTTTCTATATAGTCAATCGAGTTAGTTGAATAAGGGTTCTCCATCTTCTACGAAGTAAAAACCAGGGTTGGGATCCTAATAACCCAGCCTCTGCTGTCCTGCTGGCCTCAGCTCCTCCTATTCTGTTTCCTCCACCATCACTGCATCCTGTCTGATCCATGTGTGAACACATAGACCCACCTCTCCCCAAAAGTGCACATCTCGGAAGATGTCCAGTGCCCTGCCTCCTCCTCGTTTTGCTCAGATAACAGCAGCTCCTTACCAAGGTCTGCTATGACCTTCTCATGCTCTTAATCCCCCTTTGTTTCTTTTGTTTTTTATTTTAATTTTTTAAGTTGGAGTAGATGGTGACTGCAGCCATGAAATTAAAAGACGCTTACTCCTTGGAAGAAAAGTTATGACCAACTTAGATAGCATATTGAAAAGCAGAGACATTACTTTGCCAACAGAGGTCCGTCTAGTCAAGGCTATGGTTTTTCCAGTGGTCATGTATGGATGTGAGAGTTGGACTGTGAAGAAGGCTGATCACCGAAGAATTGATGCTTTTGAACTGTGGTGTTGGAGAAGACTCTTGAGAGTCCCTTGGACTGCAAGGAGATCCAGCCAGTCCATTCTAAAGGAGATCAACCCTGGGTGTTCATTGGAAGGAATGATGCTGAAGCTGAAACTCCAGTACTTTGGCCACCTCATGCGAAGAGCTGACTCATTGGAAAAGACTCTGATGCTGGGAGGGATTGGAGGCAGGAGGAGAAGGGGACGACAGAGGATGAGATGGCTGGATGGCATCACTGACTCGATGGACGTGAGTCTGAGTGAACTCCGGGAGACCGAAGAATTGATGCTTTTGAACTGTGGTGTTGGAGAAGACTCTTGAGAGTCCCTTGGACTGCAAGGAGATCCAGCCAGTCCATTCTAAAGGAGATCAACCCTGGGTGTTCATTGGAAGGAATGATGCTGAAGCTGAAACTCCAGTACTTTGGCCACCTCATGCGAAGAGCTGACTCATTGGAAAAGACTCTGATGCTGGGAGGGATTGGAGGCAGGAGGAGAAGGGGACGACAGAGGATGAGATGGCTGGATGGCATCACTGACTCGATGGACGTGAGTCTGAGTGAACTCCGGGAGTAGGTGATGGACAGGGAGGCCTGGCGTGCTGTGATTCATGGGGTCACAAAGAGTCAGACACGACTGAGCAACTGAACTGAACTGAACTGATAGTTACTTTACAATGTTGTATTAGTTTCTGCTGTGCAACAAAGTGAACCAGCTATACAGACACATGGATCCCCTCTCGGAGCTCCTTCCCCCCGCCACCTCCCATCCCACCCGTCTGGGTCCCCACAGACTGCTGAGCTCAGCTCCCAGTGCTATACAGCATCTTCCCACTCTCTGTTTTACACGTGGTCATGTATATATGTCAGTTCCAATCTCCCAGTTCATCCCACCCCCACCCCCGTGCCCATCCCTTCTCTACGTCTGCCTGTCCATTCCTGCCCTGGAAATAGGTTCATCTGTACCATTTTTCCAGATCCAGTATACATGTGTTAATATACAACATTTGTTTTCCTCTTTAGCACTAAACATTTTCTAATAGTCTTACTTACTTTAATTATTAATCTCTGACCCCCGAAAATAGTAACCCCATAAGAACAGGGATTGTGTCATTCCCCCCGCCCTTTGGCCATATCTACAGAACTGCAACAGTGCCTGGCAAAAAACAGGTCCTCAATAAGTGTTCCTATTAGAAAAATATGCCCTTTTGTGGAAAAAAAAAAAATAACCCCTGCTAAGATGACTCTGGCCATTAAAATCTACAAAGTGGGTAGCCAGTTCCTTCTCCAGGGGATCTTCCCGACCCAGGGGTTGACCCCAGGTCTCCTGCATTGCAGGCCGATTCTCTACCATCTGAGCCACCAGGGAAGCCCATTAAAATCAACAGAGTGATATTCTTTTCCATTTCTTTAAAAAAATGATCATCTTTGGGAGGGACCCTCAGAAAACTGTCCCACATCGATGTGCCCCATTTTATTTTCTTTCTAGCATTCCAACACGGTGAGGTACAGAAATGCACAAAGAGAGGACAGCGAGATAAAGATGATCCAGGAGAAAAAGGAGCAAGCAGAAATGAAAAGGTACAGCGGGATGGGATGGCGTCTCGTGGCTCCCGTTCGGGGAGGACAGACCTGCCCTAGCCTGACACCCACCCTCGCCCCCAAACTGTGCATTTCCCTGAGCAGAAAGGTGCAGGAAGAGGAGCTGAGAGAGAACCACCCCTACTTCGACAAGCCGCTGTTCATCGTGGGGCGAGAGCACAGGTTCAGGAACTTCTGCCGCGTGGTGGTCCGCGCTCGCTTCAACGCGTAAGTGACTCCATGGCAGCCAGGGGTTTGGCCCCGAATCAGGCAAACAGCAGTGTGGGGGAGAGTTGTCATCTCAGGAAGAAGGATCGTGTCATCCTAATGGGGTCACCAAACAAACTGTGGGCTAATTAATCACGCTGCTCCTCCAGGCTGAGCGGCCGATCAGGTGGAAAACAACGTTTGCACGTAGTTAACAGTTATATAAAATGCACAGCTACGAAGCACTTCACAGCCACCGTTACTTGTTCCAGGGAGACCCAAAATGTTGGCATCCCGGTGGTTAGCTCCATATTTTATTTTGGAAGCACTCAAACAAGGGGAGACAGAATGACACAGCGAAGCTCACTGCCCATGTCTTCTTTTAGACTTGTTGTTTCTTTGTGGTCAAAATACCTTCATGCTAGAATAATAGAGATTCTATGCACTACAAAATAGAGGTCAAGCTGACTAGGGCTTCCATTACCGACTGTTATGAGAAAACCCACTGGCCAGGGTCCCTGGACCTCCCTTTGAGGAAGAAGTCATGTGAGGGGCTGTCAGGGTGGTCAGCCCACAGGACTGTGCATTTGGGACAAGCTAAGACCATGGGGTTGCAAAGAGTCAGACACAACTGAGCGACTTCACTTTCACTTTTCACTTTCATGCATTGGAGAAGGCAATGGCAACCCACTCCAGCGTTCTTGCCTGGAGAATCGCAGGGACAGTGGAGCCTGGTGGGCTGCCGTCTATGGGGTCGCACAGAGTTGGACACGACTGAAGCGACTTAGCAGCAGCAGCAGCAGCAAGCCAAATTTAGCAAGCATCCAATGGAGGAAGTGAGATTCTTGTCATGTGTAACTTTAAGTAAACATCCAGAGGACATGAATCCTGGAAAAAGTGTTTAAAAATATTCTTTTTTAAATTTTTTAAATGCAGATCTTTTAAAAGTCTTTTTTGAACTTGCTACAACATTACTTCTGTTTTATGTTTTGGCGTTTTGAGCATGAGGCACATGGGATCTTGACTTCTCGACCAGGGATGGAACCTGCACCCCCTGCGTTGGAAAGCAAAGTCTTAACCACTGGACCACCAGGGAAGTCCGAGAAAGTGTGAAAACTTTCCATTCAGTAGCTGGACCTCCCCTGATGCCATTATTAGTAGCATATTGGACTAAATTGTGTCACCCTCGTCTGAAGAAATTCAAATGTTGACGCCCTCAGAATGTGACCTTACAGGCTGTCAGGGTGGTCAGCCCACAGGACTGTGCATTTGGGACAAGCTAAGACCATGGGGTTGCAAAGAGTCAGACACAACTGAGCGACTTCACTTTCACTTTTCACTTTCATGCATTGGAGAAGGCAATGGCAACCCACTCCAGCGTTCTTGCCTGGAGAATCGCAGGGACAGTGGAGCCTGGTGGGCTGCCGTCTATGGGGTCGCACAGAGTTGGACACGACTGAAGCGACTTAGCAGCAGCAGCAGCAGCAAGCCAAATTTAGCAAGCATCCAATGGAGGAAGTGAGATTCTTGTCATGTGTAACTTTAAGTAAACATCCAGAGGACATGAATCCTGGAAAAAGTGTTTAAAAATATTCTTTTTTAAATTTTTTAAATGCAGATCTTTTAAAAGTCTTTTTTGAACTTGCTACAACATTACTTCTGTTTTATGTTTTGGCGTTTTGAGCATGAGGCACATGGGATCTTGACTTCTCGACCAGGGATGGAACCTGCACCCCCTGCGTTGGAAAGCAAAGTCTTAACCACTGGACCACCAGGGAAGTCCGAGAAAGTGTGAAAACTTTCCATTCAGTAGCTGGACCTCCCCTGATGCCATTATTAGTAGCATATTGGACTAAATTGTGTCACCCTCGTCCGAAGAAATTCAAATGTTGACGCCCTCAGAATGTGACCTTACCTGGAGAGAAGGACTTTATAGAGGTAATTTGATTAAAATGAGGTCATTCAGGTGACCCTAATCCAATAAGACTGGCATCCTTATAAGATGAGGAGATAGGGACACAGATTGCTGTAGAGGAGGGGCAACGTGAAGACAGGGAGGGGACGGCCGTCTTCAGGCCAAGGAGAGAGGCTGGAGCAGGTTCCTCCCTCACAGCCTCCGAAGGAACCGACACTCCAGTAGCTTCAACCCAGGTGTCCGCCTCCAGAACTGGGAGAAGTTTCTGCTGTCTAAGCCACTCAGCCTGTGGTGCTTTGACCCAGTGGCCCTAGGAAACTCATGAACGGCTTCCCTGGTGGCTGAGTGGTAAAGAATCACCTGCAGTGCAGAAGGTCTGGGTTCGATCCCTGGGTTGGGAAGATCTTCTGGAGGAGGGCATGGCAATCCACTCCAGTATTCTCACTTGAAGAATCCCATGTACAGAGAAGCTCGGTGGGCTGCAGTCCATGGAGGCGCAAAAGTNAGGTCTGGGTTCGATCCCTGGGTTGGGAAGATCTTCTGGAGGAGGGCATGGCAATCCACTCCAGTATTCTCACTTGAAGAATCCCATGTACAGAGAAGCTCGGTGGGCTGCAGTCCATGGAGGCGCAAAAGTTGGACATGACTGAGTGGCTGAACGACAGCAACAGGAAGCTAAAGCCCGCAGAGCTGGAGGAGACCTCAGGAGCCACTGGGGCTCATCTGCGCCCCCTCCCAGCAGAGGAGGGCATGTAGCTGAGGCTGAGGGCTTTGCCCAGAAACGTCAGCTGTGGCATGACCCTCTCTGACTGCCAGTCTATGTTCTTCCTGCTATTCTAGAAAGACCTTCACAGTTAAAAGCACCTTAGTAGTAATGATTGAAAACTCTGAGTTTTCACTAAGTAGAAAGAAACTGACAGTGTAGGGTTGATTTGATCTGTTCCTAAAGTGGGTTTTTCATCTGGAATTACCCCATTGGTTGCCTCCATGTTTACATCTAATTGGGGATTCTCCACTTTGTGTCCTGTGCTCTAATTCTCTTATGTCCGCAACGCACCTCCAATGGCCCCAGAAAGATTTTACTGTAACTGGAAACACACACACACACACAGAGGGGGAGGAGTTTCACCGAAGACTGCTCATGGGCTTCCTGGAAGTAAAAGTTATAAAACACACCCCCAAGAAATTCTATATAAATTACTCAGCAAGATCACAGTGAAATACAGAGTGAAGAGTTCTTAATTCATGGATAATTAATTAAACAATTATGAGGAACATCCTTGATCTGCTAAGGCAAAGAGTTTGACTACTTTTAAATGGAGGTCAGAATTTGATTTTGTAATATCCTAGTCAGAAATTGTTGAATGGAGTCATGAATCCTAAAATCAAGCATTCTGAAATGCATAAACTTGAGTTGGACCATAAAGAAGATTTGACCATAAAGCATCTTTGATGCTTAACACCAAGGATTTGATGCCTTCGAACCGTGGTGCTAGAGAAAATTGCTGAGAGTCCCTTGGACAGCAAGGAAATCAATCCTAAAGGAAATCAACCCTAAATATTCATTGGAAGGATTGATGCTGAAGCTGAAGCTCCAATATTTTGGCCACCTGATGTGAAAAGCTGACTAGTTGGGAAAGACCCTGATGATGGGAAAGATTGAAAGCAAAAGGAGAAGGGTCGACAGAGGATGAGCTGGTTGGATGGCACCACCAACTCCGTGGACATGAGTTTGAGCAAACTCCGGGAGATGGTGCAGGACAGGGAAGCCTGGTGTGCTCCGTCCGTGAGGTTGCAAAGAGTCAGACACAACCTAGTGACGGAACAGCAAACCATCCTCTGAGACTCTTCTAATTTTTCTTCCATCTAGTGTTCTCTGCCTTCCAAAGTCACATACAGTTAACATATATGTAAGAGACATTTTGTAGAGGATTTGAGAGAGAGTTTAGGTAGATGAGATGTTTATGCATACTACAAGCCAAGTTGTAACACGCGTGCTATTGGCAGAATTTCTGTGTTTGTTCTCTCTTACAGATCTAAAACAGATCCGGTCACAGGAGCTGTGAAAAATACAAAATACCATCAACTTTAGTAAGCATTACAAATTCTGTTTTCCATGCACATTTGAAGTTCCACAAACTGCATAAACATTTAAAATTTTCTTTATTTTGTTTCTATATCATGATATGAAATAGACAGTTGGAGATTCATTTTTAAAATGCCAGTCAATGTTTCCAGACTCACAGAAGCATCATCTATGACTTTGAGCAACTTTTTTCTGAGGATTTGCATTTCTCACTTTTGTTTGGTCTTCGGCAGTGACTTACTGGGCTTGGTGACTTACCTGGACTGGGTCATGATCATCGTAACCATCTGCTCCTGCATCTCCATGATGTTCGAATCCCCCTTTCGAAGAGTGATGCACACACCTACTCTGCAGGTACTGCTGCCGTATCTCACCTCTCAGCTCAGCAGAGAAACGCTGACCTGCGATTTTTGCATTCATGTGACCAGGCTGCCTTCTGACCATTTCAGATTGCCGAGTATGTGTTTGTGATATTCATGAGCATTGAGCTTAATCTGAAGATTATGGCAGATGGCCTATTTTTCACTCCGACTGCTGTCATCAGGGACTTTGGTGGCGTAATGGACATATTTATTTATCTTGTAAGTCTTCGGTTAATTCCTAAATACAAAATGGAATGATTTTGTCAAATTGCCTTCATTTCTTGGTACAGGAGTGAGATACGTGAGTCACAGAGGTTCAGCTGCCATAACTGAGTTCTTAAGTAGAGTCACAGTCTATTAGAGGCAGATAGATGGCCTTCGTGTAAAAATCTAAATAAAAAGCATTAAAAATATTCATGGATATGGTTCAGATATATCAGCTACATTCATGTATGCAAAAGACATGCATTAATGATGTCTATGATATCAAATCTAGTTTGCACGCCACAATTCTTATGGCACCTATACTAAAAAATAACTACATCATATAATTGATCAATGAGTCTCTTATCACTGAAAATTAATAGAGTATGTTGGACCACTCTTCCAATTCAAACACCAGGGATAAAATAAAATACCAGGCCAGAGAGGGTAACCATTCAACTGTCTGTTTAAACTAAAGCGGGGCGGGGGGCGGGGGTGGCGGAATTCCCTGGCAGTCCAGTTGCTTAAGACTCAGCACTTCCACTCCAGGGGGGCATGGGTTCCATCCCTGGTCAAGGAGCTAAGAGCCCACATGCCGTGCAGTGGAGCCACCTCCCAAAAAACGAAATGGGAAAAGCACAGCAGAGGACTCTATAAAGTTTCTGTCTTTCTGTTTGTCCGAGAAGGCATGCAATCAATGCCTCTTCCAACACAGCCGACAAAATTATGACTGTTAGCATGTAGCATGCTTAGATCATTAACACAATAGTAAGTATTCAGTCAAGGGTGAGGTTTAGTATCCTTGATCAAAGGAATTTCTATCCTGCTGATGTCTATGGAGCCTCCAGTGCATATGTTAAAAGAAGGGGAAGGAGGTAACTGTGTCCCCACACTGTGGGTGTGGGGACCCCTATTTCATTCCTGCAAACACCTGATGACTTCTTTGAGGGCTGCTCACAGGTCTGGATCGAGTCCACAGAGCTGAGTTACATGTCTTAATACATCCAGTGAACGCTTGTCCTACGTGACACACGAAATCTCTGCTAAAGGAAACTTGTGGCCAGATAGCTCACAGTAAACGTAAGATAGTAGAGGATAAATTGCATAAATTCTGGAGGTTTTTTTTTCCCTCCAGGTGAGCTTGATATTTCTTTGCTGGATGCCCCAAAACGTGCCTGCGGAGTCTGGAGCTCAGCTGTTACTGGTTCTCCGCTGCCTGCGACCACTGCGCATATTCAAGCTGGTGCCTCAGATGAGGAAGGTTGTTCGAGAACTTTTCAGCGGCTTTAAGGAAATTTTTCTGGTATGTTACAGTCACCCTTTGCTTCTGGTCACAGAGTCCAGCTCTTACTGTAGCAAATGAAGGGATGAAGTGAGGCTTGCTCATCAAGGTTCAGTCTAATATTTTGTTTACTGCCAGAAGATTATAAAGGTACTAGAAAAACACAACACATATTCAAAGACTTGACACCTGGATGCTTCTGGCTTACTAGTGTATTTAATTCAGCCAACATTTATATAGTAAATTAAAGAGAATCCCTCTGGAAAGTACAATGGAAGGAGAATCCGAAGAGCTAGTACTGTTGACACTTCCACTCCTAACTCTTGACCCTAAATTCTATGCTGGGTTTTAGTTGCTAAATCTAGAAATTAAGAAGAAAATTCAACACCATCAACTTCACAAATGATAATAGGAGTTCACAGGTCTGGGCTCATAATCTCATTTTCTGTGTCCCCAAACTCACATAGCACAAAATTTCACCTTGATCTTTGGAGTGCTAATATAAAACAACTCTTCAAAACTGTAACATGCAGGTGTGCCTTACTTTAAGTAACCTCAATATACAGTAATGAATACTTAGAAATATGATTGAGGAGAAAAATAGAATTCTTAATTGAGCAAATAATTGATTTAGGGTCTTTTAAGAATAGAACTGCAGATAAAACAATGAGGAAGAGCCTCTTTGCTCACAGTCTGTTAAAGAAGAAGCTTTGCCTTATAGGGGAGGGAACACAGGATTCTTTTCATTAATGTTGAGTTCTGCGTGTGCATGGAAAACATGAATTGATTTATATAAGCTTGTTTTGTGTCTCGCTTGCTAGAAACACACCTGTAGTGAGAGAACAGCAGTAGTTGGGGTTGATTCTAAGGTATTTTAAAGACAGGGTATTATGTTCCTACAGGCAGGTATTAATAGATGCTAACATTTTTTCAAAAGCTGTGTTTAAAATTCAAGTCTGTTTTGTTTTTTGCACTACAACCATGACACAGTGGCTTTGCCCACAGCTGGAACTGAGGGAAAACAGAATAGCACAGTGAATTTTCCTGACAGCCAACGTGCGTGCATCTTTCAACCCTGATAGAGTTTAGCAAATGGTCTGTTTGAGTCTTGATCCAGAGAACGGCTCTGTGTAATTTTGGTATCTTTAAGAGATCTGTTTGGATGATTCAGCCAGCACCGATGAGTGGTGTGTTCACCATGTTGGCCTCTTTCTCTGCTGAGACCAATACAGTCATCCAGCAGAGGGCGCGGCAGCCAGCCACCAGATTTGCTGTTAAGAATGTGCTCTCACACCCTCTGTGTGCGGGACCTTCATGTGCCCTCAGCTCTGGGGCCCCCAAGAAAGCGAAGCCACAGTCCCTCTTAGGCTCTGCTAGCAGACGTATGAATCCATTTTGAGGAAATGGGGCAAACAGAATTATTTCACCGTTTTTCCTTTGTTCCATTCAATAAAATAAAGCAACGTGTTGATTTCAAAATCAGAACAGTCCAACTCATATCAAAAATCCCTTAGCCTGTGTTCTTATGTGAAAGTCGTGTGTTTTTATCCTAAAAATGCCAAACCTGTTAATTTCCTCTTTTTAACGTTACAGTCAGGTTAATTGAATGACCTGTGGGGGAGACATTAAAAGATAACATCCAAAGACTGTGAATACTGTCCCATGTTTTCTGAAAAGTCCTGTTCATATCACTGCTCAAACCAAACCTATCGTTTTATAAACGTATTATGAAGAGATTTGCTATCTCACCCATTTCTTCCAGGTCTCCATTCTCTTGCTGACCTTAATGCTCGTTTTTGCAAGTTTTGGAGTTCAGCTTTTTGCTGGAAAACTGGCCAAATGCAATGATCCCAACATTATTAGAAGGGTAAGATGTCCTTTCTGTCTTTGGGGATGAAAATCCGGGACGTTTACCATCCCAGGGTAAACATGTGCAGAGGCTCCCATGAGAACAGAACTCTCGGGATTCTCTTTCCGTGGACCCCCTTTGCAAAGGTGTGTCTCTTCCGGCGGGTGAAGGTTTATAAGATGAAAACGCATCTCAGGTGCGTCCTCCTCAATCTGACTCTCAATCCTACTCTCCTCACCTATTCCAGAGTCCAGCCACTATTGATGTCTTCGGTGTAGACACCCCAGATTCCATGTGAAAACTTTCCTTTAGTTCTTCCCTAACTGAATCCTGCCTCTGCCGTGACCTGACACTCATATTAGCAAACAGCACCCCCCCACCCAGTATAAAAGGCAAAGTTTGACTTCCAGGCCCCCTCTTATGACTTATCCATTCCTCCATTAGGAAGTCAGGACCCCGCATTATCTCTTTGCTTCCCACAGTCTCCCCCATGAAAACAGCTAAGACCTAAGCTTGAATGCTCTTGACTCTGCTCTTTTCTTTTTTTGGCCGTGAAACAAGGCTTGTGGAGCCTTAGTTCACCAACCAGGGATGGAACCCGGGCCCCCGGCAGTGGAATCACTGGGTCTTAACCACTGGACTGCCAGGGAATTCCCTCTACTCGTTTCTTTCTCTCTCCTTGGCCGATGTTCTGGGAGAAAGCTGGAACAGCCCCTGTATGTCAGTAGCTGAACATAATGAAATGAATGTGTTGCATGTTGAATAATTCAGACTGCTGCCCTCCAGATGACGATGTGAGGTCTCACGTTTCTTCTGTCCTGTGTCCCCACCCTTTGCCATTTTCAAAGACTGCTCTGTGTAGCTGGCAGTTAGGAACAGAAAACCATCTCTCGGAGGACAATGGGCTGAGTCTGGGAGTAGCACCTCTGACTTCCCTGCTCCCCATGTCCCACTGGAAAAGGTGTAGCCTCCCTGGGCTGAAGGGAACCTATGGTGTGTAGCTGAGTGGTGTATTCTGTAGACAAGAAGGTAGAGTTTGGTTAATAATTAGCCAATCTCTGCTGCACGGCCCTCTGTCCCATTCTCTTAGAATCCTGCCAGCTATTACAAGTAGATTAATGGAGTGAACCCAGTTCTGCTGATGTATAAACTAGCAAGAGTATTCCCTCTTCCATCTAGGTAAAATAATGCCTTAAGTCCATTAAAATGTGCTGTCAGAACTGACTGTACTACTGATTTCCATATTTTCAGCAAATATGGCTATCTAATATAGATTTTATATTACTGAAACCACTGTTACATTTTGAGACTTCTGATTACAAAGCTTACTAACTCTCAGCCATGAAATTAAAAGACGCTTGCTCCTTGGAAGAAAAGCTATGACAACCCTAAACAGCACCTTATAAAGCAGAGACATCATTTTGCTGACAAAGGTCCATATGGTCAAAGCTATAGTTTTTCCAGTAGTCATGTACAGATGTGAGAGCTGGACAATAAACAAGGCTGAGCACTGAATTGATGCCTTCGAACTGTGTTGTTGGAGAAGACTCTTAAAGTCCCTTGGAGAGCAAGGAGATCAAGCTAGTCAATCCTAAAGGAAATTAACCCTGAATATTCATTGGAAGAATTGATGCTGAAGCTGAAGCTCCAATACATTGGCCACCTGTTTCAAAGAGATGACTTATTGAAAAAGACCCTGATTCTGGGAAGGATTGAGGGCAGGAGGAGAAGCGGGCAACAGAGGATGATATGGTTGAATGGTATCACCGACTCAATGGACATGAGTTTGAGCAAACTGTGGGAGAAAGTGCAGGACAGGGAAGCCTGGCTTGATGCAGTCCATGGGGTTGCAAAGAGTCGGACACAACTTAGCAACTGAACAGCGATCATAAAGCTTAATAGCTCTCAAATCTTTATAAGATACAGGTAACATCTTTGTCCAGATACGTTATCAGTCACGTTAATGTGAGATTTTCAGGAAGCGGCATAGCAGAAGAGACAGGCTTAGGTCAGGCAGACCTTAAGTTGTTTCACAAGGTTGCTGCTTCCTTTAAATCCGCTCCCCAGAGGTTCTGGGAACTTTGATAAACATGAGAAGACCTAAAAGAAGCATGGTAAAAAGGTCATGGTGTCCCAAACAGGCTAAACGAAGGCAGTAATAGTGAGCTGATGTATTAGTCCACGCGCTCATGTAAGGAAGGCAGGGTTATTTTAGGTCCACCCTGAATAGAGGCCAGAAAGATAATAACTACATTTCAAAGTGAATCCTGTAGAAATCTTGGATGACTCAGTAGAGTAATAATGGCCTAAGAGCCTTGTGATTTTACACTGTCTACTTATCACCAGCTCAAAAGGTGGTGACTTGTATAGGGGTCAAGGACACACGGTGGCCGTCCACCCTGATACACAGACACACAGATACCACGAGGCATGTATCCTTTTTCCCAGAACAATGAGGCCTCTGTGGAAAGCTCAGAAGGAAAGTCTAAGAAAACTTAGCCTTTACAAAGGCCTTTGAGAGCCAGCAGAACAACTGAAAAGAAATCGGTGTAGTGAGACACAGTCTAGGTCTTTGTAACAGAAGGAGTTCTTCTCTAGTCCTCACGTAAGACGCCGAGGTCAAGTGAGCCGTGTGGTTGCAGGGGGTATCCAAGTTCTGCCTTGGATCTTCCATTCACTTTTGTAAAAGAAGAGACAAACTCAAGGAAAAGAGGAAACTACATACCCCCAACATTTGGCTCATACAAATTAAAGGCCGTGAAGCTTGTGCTGTTGACGCCGTGGTTCCAGCTGGAATCATGTAACGTGTGATGTCTGATGGCTGGCTTCTTCCACTTGGCCTCGTATCTTCAGCGTTCATCCACAGTGTAGCATCTATCAGTACTGTATCATTTCTATGGCTGAGTTATATTCTATTGTGTGAATATACCACATGTGTTTATGTATTTGTTCAGTGATGGACACGTGAATTGTTTTCACCATTGGGCAACTATAAAGAATGCTATTTATGATGATAATGATATAAACACTCATGTACAAATTTGCATGTGGATATATGTTTCATTTCTCTTGGGTAGATATCTAGGAGAAGAGTTTTTGGTTCATATGGTAGCTTTTAGTTTAATCATTTAAGGACCTGCCACACTATTTTCCAAAGTAGCTGTACCAGTTCCCATCCCCACCAGCAGTGTTTGAGAATTCTAGTATAAGGATTAGAATTTCTGCGCATCCTCATCAAAGCTTGTCATTGTTTGACTTCCTGATTACAGCCTTCTTTGTGAGTAGAAAATGGTTTTCCATTGTGGTTTTGATTTGAATTTCCCTCATGACTGATGGGGGCTTCCCTCACAGCTCAGATGGCAAAGAATCCACCTGCAATGCAGGAGACCCTGGTTCAGTCCCTGGGTTGGGAAGATCACCTGGAGAAGGAAAAGGCTACCCACTCCAGTATTCTGGCCTGGAGAATTCCACGGACTGTATAGTCCATGGGGTTGCAAAGAGTCGGACACGACTGAGCGACTTTCACTTTCATGGCTGATGCTGCAGAGCATCTTTTCATGTGCTCTTTGGCTGCTTGTATCTCTCCTTGGAAGAATGTCAGTTCACTTATTAATACTGGCCACTTGCTAAACAGTCTCAGCCTCGACTTTCACCTGCTTATTTCTGAAGTCTTTATCACTACTAGTTGAGTTGCTGTGCACATCTGTGTTGTTAGATAAAAGACCTCTGTTGTTCTGTATAAAAAGTGTTGCTGATCTTTTATCTTTTCTGAATTCATTTCCTAACCAGATTCCTCTCTTCATCCTTTTATTTTTTTTCCCTCTGTTTTAGGAAGATTGTAATGGAATATTCAGAATTAATGTGAGTGTGTCTAAGAACTTAAATTTAAAATTAAGACCTGGAGAGAAAAAACCTGGATTTTGGGTGCCCCGTGTTTGGTAAGCATATCACAAAAATATCCTGAAAAATGCCATATTTGTCAGCATCAGGGTTTCCTGCCCCCAGTTTTATTGAGAAATAATTGCCACATGTCACTATATAAGCTGAGGGCATACAGTATGATGGTTTGATTTACATGTATTGTAAAACGATTACCACAATAGGTTTAGTTAACATCCATCATCTCACATGGGCTTCCCTTGTGGCTCAGCTGGTAAAGAATCCACCTGCAATGAGGGAGACCTGGGTTCGATGCCTGGTTGGGAAGACTCCCTGGAGAAGGGAAAGGCTACCCACTCCAGTATTCTGGTCTGGAGAATTCCATGGACTGTACAGTCCATGGTGTTGCAAAGAGTTGGACATGACTGAGCAACTTTCACTTTACTTTTCATCTCAGATAGACTCAGTAGAAAGAAAAAGAAAAAATTCTGTTTGTGATGAGAACTCAGGATCTAGTCTCTTAATAGTTTCCCTGTGTATCAGACAGCAGTGTTAACTATAGTCCCCATATTGTACATTACATCCCTAGTATTTATTTACCTTGAAACTGGAAGTTTGTACCTCTGCCCACCTTCCTCCACTCCCTGCCTCGCCCAGCCATCCCTGCCTCTGGTAATCCTGAGTCTGATCTCTTTTTTCTATGACTTTCGTTGGGGGTCAGTGGTTTGGTTTTGTTTTGCTCTTTTGGAGTCCACGTATAAGTGATAGTATGCAGTATTTGTCTTTCTCTGTCTGATACATTCACTTAGCATAATGCCTTCTTGGTCTATCCATGTTATATGTAGGTATCTATAGTATAAGGTTTTAAAGCAGCATAATACGGCATGAAACTGAAAGTAAAGAGTTACTTAAAAGTAATGCAAGGCAAAGCATTGGATTACAGTAGGATGCAAAACTAAAATAAGAGAGCAAGTAATACACTTAAACCCCAGATTGCTTCATGAAACTAATGAAATCATGGCAAAATCTTTCCAATACCTTAAAGTATGTATCTGAATTCATACTTTTCTTGTAGCTCAGTTGGTAAAGAATTTGCCTGCAGTGCGGGAGACCCGGGTTCGATCCCTGGGTTGGGAAGATGCCCTGGAGAAGGAAATGGCAACCCACTCCAGTATCCTTGCCTGGAAAATCTCATGGACAGAGGAACCTGGTGGATTGCAGTCCATGGGGTCGCAAAGAGTCGGGCACAACTGAGCGACTAACCCACATAGAAAAGAAGGAAATAATGCCATTTGCAGCAACGTGGATGAACCTAGAGATTATTGTACTAAGTGAAATAAGTCAGACAGAGAAAGGCAAGTAACATGTAGTATCACTTAACTGTAGAATCTAACTGAATAATACAAGTGAACTTATTTACAAACCAGGAATAAACTCACAGGCATAGAAAACCAGCTTATGGTTACCAAAGGCGAAAAGGGAGGAAAGGATAAATTAGAAGTTTGGAATTAACAGATACACACTACTATATATAAAATAGATAAATAACAAAGACCTGCTGTACATAGAGCACTGGGAACTATATTCAATATCTTATAATAGAAAAAAATCTGAAAAAAATATGTGTATTCTATACAGAGAGAATGGTGGCTCAGAGGTTAAAGCGTCTGCCTCCAATGCGGGAGACCCTGGTTCGATCCCTGGGTCAGGAAGATCCCCTGGAGAAGGAAATGGCAATCCACTCCAGTATTCTTGCCTGGAGAATCCCATGGACGGAGAAGCCTAGTAGGTTACAGTCCACGGGGTCGCAAAGAGTCGGACACGACTGAGTGACTTCCAAATTAAAAAAAAATATTATAGATAGAATTATATAAAGAATATATATGAAATATTTTAATAGAATTATATGTAAAATATAGAGAATATATATGCTATATATATATATATATATATATATATATATATATAAATCACTTTGCTGTACACCTGAAACTAACACAATGTTGTAAATCAACTTTACTTCAATAAAAATAAAGATTTTTAAAATTAGTGAGGCCTCAAAGAAAAAAGATTTTCTATCAAACTTGTTCAGATATTAATTTTTAATTAAAGCAATTTTAAAATTTTTAATAATGTTAATCAAATCAAAACTAAGCTCATCCTGACTTCATATCTTTAAGGAAGATGTGATGTTCTGATAACAGTTGTAGAGAAGCCTGAATCATAAAGCTAGTTCAATTTTAAAACCCATTTACTTTGAAGGATTTTGTTATTGAAACCCTGGAAGGGAATAATCAGTAACATGATTGTATCTCTCTAAAAAAAAAATTTTTTTTTTAAAATAAGTTTTCAAAGCATTTACATCAAAGCCGGAAGTACCTGGTACCTTCGTTCTCATCCATTTTCCTAACAACTATGAACGGGATCTCTCTGTCTGCTTCACTGATACACTGAGGGCTCTGTCAACTTCATTTTTCCTTTTAAATCCTTATCTGTTTTCTCTTTATTTCATTTTTACCTCTTGGAATAATGAGTGAACCACAGCAACTGCTCTGCTTTTGTCCAATTGATGTTCTCTACTAAATGTCAAAACCCTTTAAAAGGAATAGTGTTTCACCCAGTTGTACCCTTAGGACTCATCATTACCTGCTTTGGCATTCTTATAATATGAATTCACCTTCATAAACAATTCAATACAATTTATATTGGTTTTTTCTAATACCAGAGAACTATGGGGAAAGAGATTAATTTTGGATATAAGGCTTGAGCATGGGTAGAGAAGTATATAGCACATGGGAATATCTTTATCCCAGTGTTAACCAGAAAAGCCGTCTAATTTACATTACCATAAAAAATTAAAGAAGCACAAAACGTTTATTTTGTTGTGAGATTAAAACTCATTATTATACCTTAAATAATTTATTTATATCAGGACATCAGTTTTTGTTTTTGGTTTTTCCCCTGCTGTTTTGGAATTTTGGCTGAAGTCTCAGGCTGAGGTCACTAGAAGATAAAGTATTCTGACGTTTTAAAAAAGACCAACTAGCTCAATCCCAGGAGAACTTACTAAAACATTATCCACCTCCATTATCCAGCTTCTGTAAAGGAAACCGCTGCACTCAAGGATGACGTCATGGTAGTGAATGAAGTCAAGAGCAGAGAGTGCTGCGGCTTCAGCTCCCATCACCGTGGGGAAAGGTGGTGGGTGCTCCCCACCCGGCTCAAGAGAGCACCCCCGGACCAGCTGCTATCAGAGGTTGGCACGGCAAGAAGAGAGGCTCTTGTGGGCAAGCTGCTTCTCGCCAGCTGGCGGGGCAGGGTAGTCTGGTGTTTCTGGAGGTCCATGTCATCGCTGCAGGAGGGCCGCCTGACCTGAGCCTTCTTGCTGGAAGCCTGCTGCACAGGGCCGTGTGCCTGTGCACCACACTGCTGAGCCCCTGCGCTGCAGCCAGGGAAGCCCGTGTGCCCTCGAGCCGCTGCCCCACTGCCAGAGAAGCCACTGCGGTGAGGAGCCTGCGCACGGCAACCGGAGAGTGACCCTGCTTGCCGCGGCTGGAGGACAGCCTGCCCGGCAAGGAAGACCTACACAGCCAAAACAAAATCATCACAATAAACTCGTTAATTAAAACAAAGAATATATGAGATATTAGCAAAGCCAACAGATCAAGAGAGAATTACCCCTGAAAAGCTAGCTTGGGACTTCCCGGGTGGTCCAGGGGTTGGCTCTCCTCCTGCCAGTGCGGGGGGTGCAGACTTGATCCCTGACTGGGGAGCTAAAATCCCACCTGCCTCGGGGCCAAAAAAACCGAAAACATAAAGCAGAAACAATATGGTAACAAATTCAATAATGACTTTGAAAATGATGCACATCAAAAAGAAAAAGAAAAGATAGTTTGCTACTCATAGTTCCTGGTTGGGAGTGGGGGCATACGACATCACATTGGACCACGTGGAGAAGCACCAGGTGAATCGGCAGGCAGAGAGATGGGGAGAGCTGGGGCAGGGAGCCTTTATTGTGGCTTCCCTGGGAAGGGACATGTGAGGCAGGGCCAGCAGGCTGAGGGACGGCTGGTTTGAATAGTCTCAGGGGCTCTGAGGCATGCATGCTTGCATGCTAAGTTGCTTCAGTCATCTCTGACTCTTTGCCACTCCGTGGACTGTAGGCTCTTCTGTCCATGAGATTCTCCAGGCAAGAATACTGGAGTGGGTTACCATTTCCTCCTCCCAACCCAGAGATCGAACCCCTGTCTCTTGAGTCTCCCGCATGGGCAGGCAGGTTCTTAACCACTAGGACACCTGGGTCTGGAGCATAGATGCGTCCAGAGCGCTCGAGTCCCTGGCAGTGGGGTGACGAGGGCAGGCGGATGGTGGCCCCAAGCACAAAAGCTGGACACAGGAGGTGGTTGGGGTGTGGACTCTGGGGTGGTTGGTTTGTATTTGGGGAAAAAAAAAAAAAAACCTTGAAAAGGACTCTTCCTGAGTTGGGGGATGGTGACGAGGGAGACAGGAGGCCAGGGAGGGTGACTCAGACGTTTTATCCGGTCGTCCAGAACAAAATGCATCCAGCATCTGTACGTAGGACAGGTGTTAAAGGACCAGGTTTACGATTAAAATGTGGAATATTTCTTGGGAACACAAAAATGAGCTCCATGAAAGAATAGTGACTGCTGAGAAAAAGGCCCAGGGACAGAGGCCAGCAGAGTCAGATACACAAGACAGAACCCCATGTCTCTAAGTCCAGCTAATCCCAATCCGTCTTGTAAGAACCAGGTGGTCACCATATGGGAGGAGTAGGCCAGAGTGGCCGACCTTTTCTTTCCTCAGACCACATGTCAGGCTTGAGCTGCTGAGAGTAGGATCCTGGTACAGGTTTGAATGGAGTAGGAATTTTAGACTGAGGCTCATCATATACTGAAAAGTGGCCAAAAATTTTTAGAATCTCCCCAAGTGGTAAAGAACCTGCCTGCCAATGCAGGAGTTGTGGATTCGATCCCTGGGTCAGGAAGACCTCCTGGAGTAGGAAGTGGCAACCCACTCCAGTATTCTTCCCTGCAAAGTCCCATGGACAGAGGAGCCTGATGGGCTACATCCGTGGGGTCGCAGAGTCGGACATGACTCAAGTGACTTAACAAGCATCCATGTAAGATGTCAGGAAGGGAATAGAATACACTGGAAGGTAAGTGTTGGGAGGAGAGTAAGCCATTTCTGGTCGTACCCTATGGTGTTCACCCTGTTCCATAAACCAGCTTTCTGTGATTTTAAAATCAGCTAATTAAAATGTAATGTTTTATGCAAGTTACTATTAAGGACTTCAAGGTCAATGGCATTTTAAAAGCATAAACAGAGAGACATCTCTTGAACATTATCTCAATACTTATTTCCCATTTGTTCAGAATATAACAACTTGGGTGAGTTTTAGCGAAATATAAATCTTTCATCAAATAAATGTCAACTTGTAACCGTTAAAGTTTTCACATGTTTTCTTTCTCTAATAATCTCATCAAGAGTTAGCAGCTGTAATTTTTGTAATTTTATATTGGCTAATTTATGATTAAGAAAATAACTTATGCCTCAGAATTGGCCTAGAGGAATGTTTTGATAATTATAATTAGGATATAAATATGCAGTAGCTAATTCAGGAGGCAGTCTGGTTTCTGCATTCTCTCTTCAGATGAATACATTCATCTTCTGAATCACTTGGACTTGATGAGATAAAAAGTACCTTGGTGAAAAGGATTAAACATATATATTATAAATATCGTATATTTTGTTTTAAGCAGAGATCTGGGATTTAGGAAAATGAAATGCATGAAAGATAAGTCAACAAGCTGCTCAGTTTTGCAATAAATGTATTTATTGTTTACTCTTCTCCAGGTACTATGCTGTCACTGGGGACAAGCTATGATTTCCGACCCTTAAAACCTTGAAGTCTAGTGGAGAACAGGAAATAAAATTAAAATAGTTTAATACAATATGCTGAGGTTTTAATGCTGCATAAATAAGCCCCTAAATTCACCTGAAGTTCACCAGAAGTTTACCTCTAGGCAATTTCAGATCACACGGTGATATATTCTAGGAGAGAAAGATCAGATGTCTGTGGAGTCTAAGCCTCCAACAATTTGGGTATATGCTCTAAAAAAAAAAAAGAATGTAAAACGGCGTTGCTCTGTTAAATTTAACAGAAACATTTGCGTATGCAAACTCAGTTCCCCGGCCCTTCCTGAATCTTAGAAGGGGCCTTGGCCAAGGAGGGGCCTTGAGGCTTAAGTGTTTTGTTTGTTTTTCTCATTGTTTGTTGAGCTCTTTTGGGCTCTGCCGGGTCTTCCTTGCCGCGCGGGCGCTTTCTCGAGTTGCGCTGCGTGAACTTCTCTGGTTGCAGAGCACGGGCTCTAGGCACGTGGGTTCCGTAGTGGTGGCGAAGGATCTCAGAAACTCCGCGGCATGCGGGATCTTCCCGGATCAGAGATCGAACCCGTGCTCCCCGCACTGGCAGGCGGATTCTTAACCACGGGATCAGCATGGAGGTCCCGAGGTTTAAGTTTTCAGTTTCTTTAGCTGATTATCAGGCTAAAGATAATAAAAGGCAGGTGTATCAGCCTTTGATTCTAGGTAAGGAGAGGCGAAGGGTCCAGTGGCAGTGGCAGGAGAAGCACCTAACCCAGAGTATGATTGGACCAAGGAGAAGGACGGAAAAGAGAAGACACTCAGTTCACTCCTGAAGGGTGGATAAGAATTAGGCAGGTGGAAGGGGGAGGAACCACGGGCAGGTGGGAGGGAAGGGTGAGGCAGAGGTTAGAGGGTTGCGGGCTGAGTGAGTTCAAAGGGCTATTACCAAAGAGCAAGGCAAAAAGTAGAAGCCTGCATTCCAAGAAGTGCAAGTTTCGGATGTCTTTAGAGTAAAAGGCAGAGATGTGTCAGATACTACCATTCTGGACAGAACCATTCGCTGCACCTTCACATCCCAGGGCAGAGGCTAAATTCCTCCCCTCCAAGGCATCTCCATCTTCCGAGGGGAGAACAACTCTCCTTATCATGACCTGGGATCCTTGGAGCATTTGTCACCAGGGGGTGCAAAACTGACCAGATTGTGAGTCAGAACTGATTCTTCATTTCCAGAATTGGATGGACAAGATTTGCTGCTGTTCAGTCGCTAAGTCGTGTCCGATTCCTTGTAACCCCGGGGACTACAGCACCCCAGGCTTCGTCCTTCACTATCTCCTGGAGTTTGCTCAAACTCATGTCTGTTCAGTCCATGATGCCATCCAACCATCTCATCGTCTGTTGACTTCTGCTCTTGCCTTCAGTCTCTCCCAACATCAGGGGATTATAAGCTTTTAGAAATTAACCAGAAAAGAAAACAAAAGGACCACAGAAAAACTGACAATAATGGATTGTGCTTGGGATTTGTTGAAGTCCTCTTTTGGTGAGGTCTCAAACTTTCTAATTTTAGTATCAGGAACACAGCATAAACAGATAGCTTATATGATTGAAATGGCGACTTTTTTAATGTTATTTAGTCTTCCAGTGATTTAAATCTATCTATGATCTTCCATTTTAATTTTCTTGTTTCAGCCTAAAAGTATATTTTAACATATTCTAACTTCTAAAAGATTTAGAATATAAAAGTAGCTTGAGTTGCTGCAAATTCAGCTTAGAAAGCACTTCTTACATAAAGAAAACGGGTGGGTAAGACAGTTTGACATCAGATCCGAGAGCCGACTCACTTTGTTGTGTGTGTGTGTGTGTGTGTGTGTTTCCAAATCCTTATTCAAGAAAATTCTGGCATCTGTAGAATCCTTACAGCTCCTGTCTTCTATAAAATATATTAAATTTAATTGAAACGCCCAAAAGAAAAGAGTGTTGGAAAAATCTAAGAGAATATGCCTGTACTTTCATACTTAAAAAGTACAAATCAGAATCCCAAAATGTGTATTTCTGAGTGGGGCTTTTTTTTTTTTTTTTTACTACATAGAAAAAAAGTTGATATACCAATCAGCTCTAAACCTTTAAAAACAAGTCAGTCTCAGTTTTATGTTTTCTTTTTAGATTCCCACATATTTAGCATTAAAAAAAAAACTTATAAAAGTATATCTCATGACTGTCTCTGGTAGAAAAATACTAAACCAGATTCCCCCAAGAGTGCTGGCCTCCTATGAAGGTTAACTTTTGATAAATGTGCTAGCAAAAAAGAAAAATTGTCAAAATATAGTCTAGCTAGGCTTCAGTAGGTCTACTCAATTCAGTCATCCTGAGCTTAATTCATCAAATCCAGGAAATGTGATGGTAGTCAGGATTTTCAAGCGTGTCGTTGTCTAAATATTTTAATTATTTAAAATAACCTCAGAAAAGGGGAAAAAACACTAAAATTTTATTCTGTTAATGAAACTGTTGGCTAAGACCTGTAATGAATGGGGGTAAGGGGTGCGGGGAGATGCAGTGTAGTAGAGATATTAGTGAGAGAAGTGTCATTAAAACAGGAAATGAGACACTGCCCAGAATGCCCACACACACACTTAGAATAGAGGGGCCAAATGGTTTTAGAAATCAGACGGTAACTGAGGGTATAAACAACACTGGGGTCTATAAGTAGTGTCCATTGAGCCTCTCGGAGTTAATGAGAGATAAAGTCCACAGGCTCCATACCACCCCCAGCACCCCCGAAACACCACTAGGTCACAGCTTGCTGCTCCCGTGATGAGAAAGAATAAAATCAAGTGGCCAAATTCAACTCATGTTACACTTTCTGTACTAACAGCAGAATTTGTAATCTATGCTTTTAGAAAGGTTTTCTAATGTAAAACTATTCCAAAATTCACATCCAGACTCCAGCGCCCCTTTGTAAGACTTTCCTGCACAAGCTCTAACCGGTCCCTGGTATAATCAGGACTAGCCCAAAACATTGGAGAAGGAAATGGCAACCCACTCCAGTGTTCTTGCCTGGAGAATCCCAGGGACGGGGGAGCCTGTTGGGCTGCCGTCTATGGGGTCGCACAGAGTCGGACACGACTGAAGCGACTTAGCAGCAGCAGCAGCAGCAGCCCAAAACATTACAGACCCTCTGCAGCTAGTAGTCACAGAGTGTTTTGTCCTTTTGGGTTGAGAACACCTCCCCATTACCTAATAATTAAGTACATAATAAATTCTAACATGCTGATGCATTGTTGTGAATTAGTAATCGAACATCACCTAGCCTCCCTTCCAAGTGCCAGGTACACTTTGCACCCAAGAGTGGGGAGAGTTATAGATATTGCCTCAGGGTGCTTCTCAGCAGAGTATCACGGGGAAAATTCCTCTTTCTGACCCACAGGGCAAATCCTCGGAACTTTAACTTTGACAACGTGGGCAATGCAATGCTGGCATTGTTTGAAGTTCTGTCCTTGAAAGGCTGGGTGGAAGTGAGGGACGTTATTATTCATCGTGTGGGGCCGGTAAGCACGCACTGGAATCCTTTGAACGAGACCACAGCTGCTTTCATTGGCTTTGATGGATAACCATTTTTTTTTTTTTTTTCATTTATACAGATGCATGGAATCTATATTCATGTTTTTGTATTCCTGGGTTGCATGATTGGACTGACCCTTTTTGTTGGAGTGGTTATTGCTAATTTCAATGAAAACAAGGTAAGAATTCTTGGTTTGAATTCCGCAGGGCTTATTCTTTCCTAGCAGCTCACTTTGAGTCCTCTTTTTCATACCCAGCATGAAGTCACCTTTAACTGTGATGTGACTGGTGTAAATAATCTCCATAACTATTTTACAAGCTACCTCATTGCTACCTTTCAGGCACAGTATTTAAGAGCAGGATTCTCTTGCTGAATCTTCTCTTTTGGTAAGGGTGTTATTAATTTGCCTAGGACTGAGAAACCTCATCTCCTATTGTCCAAACTGAAAGGCTGCCAGGCAAGTTATTAAAATACAATAGCTGAAACCGATGCACTGATTGCAGGTAATATTACTTTCACAAAATGTAAATTGGATGCTTCTTGGTGAGTCAGTAGGTGAACTCAGAATTTTGATGGGTGTGGGTGGGGACTTGCAGTAGAAGTTTTGAAATCCTAATTTCTAGGATAAAAGGAAGATTTGTCTGATTTCACAGAAAACTAGCCGTCTATGGGGTCGCACAGAGTCGGACACGACTGAAGCGACTTAGCAGCAGCAGCAGCAGCAGCCCAAAACATTACAGACCCTCTGCAGCTAGTAGTCACAGAGTGTTTTGTCCTTTTGGGTTGAGAACACCTCCCCATTACCTAATAATTAAGTACATAATAAATTCTAACATGCTGATGCATTGTTGTGAATTAGTAATCGAACATCACCTAGCCTCCCTTCCAAGTGCCAGGTACACTTTGCACCCAAGAGTGGGGAGAGTTATAGATATTGCCTCAGGGTGCTTCTCAGCAGAGTATCACGGGGAAAATTCCTCTTTCTGACCCACAGGGCAAATCCTCGGAACTTTAACTTTGACAACGTGGGCAATGCAATGCTGGCATTGTTTGAAGTTCTGTCCTTGAAAGGCTGGGTGGAAGTGAGGGACGTTATTATTCATCGTGTGGGGCCGGTAAGCACGCACTGGAATCCTTTGAACGAGACCACAGCTGCTTTCATTGGCTTTGATGGATAACCATTTTTTTTTTTTTTTTTTTTTATACAGATGCATGGAATCTATATTCATGTTTTTGTATTCCTGGGTTGCATGATTGGACTGACCCTTTTTGTTGGAGTGGTTATTGCTAATTTCAATGAAAACAAGGTAAGAATTCTTGGTTTGAATTCCGCAGGGCTTATTCTTTCCTAGCAGCTCACTTTGAGTCCTCTTTTTCATACCCAGCATGAAGTCACCTTTAACTGTGATGTGACTGGTGTAAATAATCTCCATAACTATTTTACAAGCTACCTCATTGCTACCTTTCAGGCACAGTATTTAAGAGCAGGATTCTCTTGCTGAATCTTCTCTTTTGGTAAGGGTGTTATTAATTTGCCTAGGACTGAGAAACCTCATCTCCTATTGTCCAAACTGAAAGGCTGCCAGGCAAGTTATTAAAATACAATAGCTGAAACCGATGCACTGATTGCAGGTAATATTACTTTCACAAAATGTAAATTGGATGCTTCTTGGTGAGTCAGTAGGTGAACTCAGAATTTTGATGGGTGTGGGTGGGGACTTGCAGTAGAAGTTTTGAAATCCTAATTTCTAGGATAAAAGGAAGATTTGTCTGATTTCACAGAAAACTGTGCATCCTTTATGAGTTCGGGATGCGTGCTGAGTTCCTAGCAGCCCTAATGAGCAGTGCACTAGCTCACAAAGGGAAAACAGCAAGTGTAGTTTCCTGGCCAAAAGAGTTTGGGAGAAACGTTGCCTGTCATTCTTCTGGACGTGGCTGCGATGCCCTCTGTTCGATTAGGGTGGATCTTCCTCCGGAATCACGCACTGAGATTTTCCATGGGCATGTCTCGAGTCTCACAACTCTAAAATGCAGACTACAGGGGTGAAATCATCGTGTAGGGGTTTGGAAGGAGTAGACGATGGGGCCAGGGTTCAGCCGTGGGGCCCATTACATGTCAGCCCGTTACCGACAGGTCGTTCAAGGGTATGAAAATGTCGCCTGTTGCTCTGCATTGAATTAAAGCTAGACTTACCTGCCTCACACCAGGCCATTCCTTATCACTCATAGCCGGGACCGGTTTGCATGCCTTCACATCAGGGCCCTTTGGTTTGCATCGCTGCACGTGGGACTGTCTCATTCACGTCCCCCCAGGCTCTCCACGTGTGTGGTACCAGCAACTCAGCCAATTGCCACCTTTGATGTGTGCCTAATGAGGATGTCATTTCGTTCTGCCTTTCAAAGGGTACCTACCACTTGCAAATCTCTCTGGCCTCCAGTGATACTCCAGCTCATGGAAACATGGAATTTAGAGAGAGAGAAAAATAGAGATCATTTGGCCCAGCCCCCTGTTTTACGTTCCCACATTCATAAATGAGTTTCTTTAAGCCCTACCGTGTGTTCCATTTAATATCACATGGAAAGAGGACAATGGATCTTTTTAGATGCCTTTGAGCCATGCCAGGGAGCAGACACTGAGAATTCCAAAACCCAGGCTGAAGTTAATGAATCAGTTGACAGATTAGGGACTACTTGCCCAGAACACCTTCCCAGGCCCTCTGAGCAGATCTGATTGCAGATGAACTCGGTTCAATTCAGTGACATAAATGAAACAACATCAAATATCCAGTGAGTGAAGGCAGGTGCATAATTAATTACAGCCCTTGAACTTAGAGGAATAGCTGAAGTAAGCAGAATAACCAGAGGTCTTGGCTGTATTGATGTTCGGAAGGAAGAAAGAAAGAAACCTCTTGGTCTGAGAGAACAGAGAGTGGATGTCAGCTCAGATGGGCTCTTAGGAAAAGGGAAAAGTGGAAGAAGCTGTATAACAGACATTAAAAACATGATGAGTTCATTAGAGATGTAAATTTCTCAATTATGTGAACCTTTTAGGAAAGATTGTTTTTGTGATAGAAAATCTCAAAGCATTTATAGAAATTGTTTATAAAAATAACATAAAAACTCACAAGATATATATAAATCAGTAATAATTTTTTCTAGATGGTAATGAACAGGGAGGCCTGGCATGCTGCAATTCATGGGGTCGCAAAGAGTCGGACACAACTGAGCGACTGAACTGAACTGAACTGAATTAGATGGAAATGTACTTACATGTACATGTTAGAGAAATATCAAATATTAATGTGCCAAATATACAAATCAATAAATTATAACCAGAGTAACAAAGTGAGATAGAAGAAAATGAGAGGAAGAAAATAACAAAAATAAGAACAGAAATTAATGGTATTGAACCCAAAGTAACTTACAGAAAAGCCCAAGAATGGTAAAAGCTGGTTTGTTACAATAAATCAGATTGATATGCCTTGTGCAGAGGTAAGCATAAACAAAAATGTGGAAAAGCAAGCTATGGTAAGTAAAATAGTGTTGTCACTGTTACTGTTGCAGGAAGGGGGACCCCTTTCAGGGCCCAAAACTGGGCTCTTGTCTAACACTCAGAAATGAACTGTCCGAGGAGACACATGTGCTGACAGAGCAAGAGATTTTATGGGAAAGGGCACCTGGGTGGAGAGCAGTAGGGTAAGGGAACCCAGGAGAACTGCTCTGCCGCGGGGCTCGCAATGTTGGGTTTTATGGTGATGGGATTAGTTTCCGGGTGGTCTTTGGCCAATCATTCTAATTCAGAGTCTTTCCTGGTGACACATGCATCGCTCAGTCAAGACGGCTGCTAGCGAGAGGGATTCTGGAAGTGGACGGACACGCGGTGTCTCCTTTCGACCTTTCCCGAACTCTTATGATTGGCGGTGGCTTATTGGTTCCGTATTCGTTATCAGGATCTCCTGTTATAAAACAACTCATGCATATGGTTTGGAGAAGGCAATGGCATCCCACTCCAGTACTCTTGCCTGGAAACTCCCATGGACGGAGAAGCCTGGTAGGCTGCAGTCCATGGGGTCGCTGAGTCAGACACGACTGAGCGACTTCACTTTCACTTTTCACTTTCATGCACTGGAGGAGGAAATGGCAACCCACTCCAGTGTTCTTGTCTGGAGAATCCCAGGGATGGCAGAGCCCAGTGGGCTGCCGTCTGTGGGGTCGCACAGAGTCGGACACGACTGAAGCGACTTAGCAGCAGCAGCATATGGTTACTGTGGTGCCTGGCCGGGGTGGGCGGTTTCAATCAGTGTGCTTCCCCTAACATCACAGGGATACAAAGTTAGGCTTACAGAATAGAACACAGAGCCCTGGGAGAGACCCATGTGTGTATGAAACAGAAGTAGCACAGGTCAGTGGCGAAGATAAGGCTACCCACAGAGATGCTGCGGTAACTGACTGACTGTCTCGATCTCAGAAACTGAGATTCCTATCTTACAGCATACTCAAAAATGAATTGCAGATCAATGAAAGACCCAACTATGAAAAGCAAAATTTAAACCATTTTTAAACCATGGAGAATCTGCTTTTGACCCTGGAATAGTTGTAGAGTTCTTGACATTAACCACAAAGTGAAATCCATATAGAAAAAAAACTTGCAAGTCAGATTATATAAAAGGAAAAGTTTCTGAATGATAAAGGACATATTAAGCAAATTTTTAAAAAATGAAGCTGAGAAAATATTTATAATTCACATACCTGACAAAAGATTAGTATCCAGGATATATTAAGAATTTCTACAAAACATCAAAAGTAATATCCAAATACAAAAATGAGCCAAGAATATGAACAGGCAATTCTCAAAGGAACACATGGGAATCACCATTTATACATATTAAAATGTTTCATCTCATTAATATTAAAACTATATCAGATACATTTCACACTCATCAAATTTCCAAATTAAAATATCTGATAAAGTCAAGTATGGGCCAGAATATAAGGAAATGGGAACACTTGTAGATTGAAACCCATGTTGTTGATTATTGCTCTTTAGGAAATCTCTGGTAAATGTGGAAATACGTAAACTTCTAGACCCCAGCAGTTCCTCTCTTAGAGATTTAGCTCAGAACAAGACGTTTCCCGTGAGACAGTGCACATGTGTTCATGGCAGCATTGTTGATAGTCTGTAAACCTAAAATGATAACTTCTGACAGATTTGTATAGTGGGATACGATGTGAGCGGTTAACATAAACGAATCAGATCTAGTATCTAGTTGTAAGGAAAACATAACGTTCAGTGAAGATAAAAACAAAACTGCGTAAGTTACCGCACATAGAATACCGTTACATAATTTTTAAAATTCAAAACAAACACGTTTTTATATATGTATGCTTACATAAGAGTCAAAAGTCTGAAAATGCAATGGGAAGGGTACCCCTCAGGCACAGTTAGCCTGGTGTCAGGTAAGACTCGCTGGGAGCTGGGAGGTGTTTCTCCCAGTTTCTTAAATTATGCATGAGTGCTCAATCGCTTCAGTCGTGTCCGATTCTTTGCAACCCTGTAGACTGCAGCCAGCCAGGCTCCTTTCTCCGTGGGATTCTCTAGGCAAGAATACTGGAGTGGGTTGCCATGCCCTCCTCCAGGGGTTCTTAAATTACACTTCTGTCTTTATAATATAATGTAATGAAATGTGACATAAGAAATTCATGTGCATTGTAATAAAGTGCTCTGTTACATAACAATATCCCACCTCATTAATCAGTGGTCACAGTGCTAATTTCTTAAAGATCTAAATTCTCTGACCTCAAACCACTTAAAAATAAAGTCTCACGATGGCGTATATCAGAATAATTTCTCAAAAGACACAATAGCCTTAACCAGAAGCAGAAGCTTTGACAAGCTGTCATGTCGCTGCAGCATTTTCTCCAACGAAAGGGAAGGGAACTAACCACTGTTAGAGTAAGTACCCCTTTTTGGAAATATAATCATGTCAAAAACCTTCTTTAGATTTTTCCCAAACCTGAGTCTCATACATGTTCAAAGATGCCCGCTGAAGGCTGCTGAATGTCCTCTAACCCCACGACCCTTCCTTTCTGGAATTCCTCTCCAGAACATGTGTGAGAATTCTGACCATGTTTGTCCAGCCACCACGGTACTGGACGAATGTCTCTGTCTTAAACCCACGTCCATCCTGGTAGTAGCAGCAGCCCGTTTGCAGTGTCCTTGGCGTGGAGCACACGACAAAGGGTCTCTCTCTGCTTTCCTTTGTTTATTAAGGGGACGGCTCTGCTGACTGTAGATCAGAGAAGATGGGAAGATTTGAAGAGTCGACTGAAGATAGCACAGCCTCTTCATCTGCCACCTCGCCCGGGTATCAAAGATGCTCTGATTTTATTCATGTTGGGCACTAGTGTTCATGATTCCCCAGGAGTCTAAGATTTCAATTAAAATAATAATCGCGAGGCCACTAGGCGGTTCTGCATAAGTTAACATAGAAACAGGCTCCAAACTACAGATCTCTCCGTAGGCTATTAAAATCAACCACCCAAAGGCCATGCTTCAGTGCTCTCAGGATAAGCCTTAATGAAAAAATGAATTTTTAAATAAAATATATTTGTGCTTGCCTTTTAAACACGTGAGTGAAATGTATTAAACTGACAGAAATTGAATGATGTGCTTCTTCTTCCAATACAGACGGCTTCATGCACCGTCGTTTTAAATATTCAGACCCAGCCATTCCTGAAAAACACTTTACAAGAGATTGAACTGTAGGAAGAGAAAAAAAAAATGTAATGGGTTTTAAGATGAGCATTAAAGAAAAATGAAAGGCAAGAATGTAAATGTGACCTATGTCTAAAAGGCCCTTGCCTAAACCTTTCTGTTTCAGATAATGATGGTTTTAGAGCTAAGATGTACGACATAACCCAGCATCCATTTTTTAAGAGGACAATCGCATTACTGGTCCTGGCTCAGTCGGTGTTGCTGTCCGTCAAGGTACTTTATTGCACCCCTCAAGACCCTAGGAGTGAAATTGTTTACTCATCGGTGGGTCCAAGAACGTTTCAGGCAGCCATGTCCAGTTACAGTCTGCGTTTATAAAAAATAAAAATTTGCAATTGTGTTCAGACGGAAGGAGGAGGGGTGAGTGTTCCCATGTTGGTGGATGCGGATGCAGACCTGCGTGCTGTTTCTGTTCCAGTGGGACGTCGAGGACCCGGTGACTGTCCCTCTGGCCACGATGTCGGTCGTCTTCACGTTCATCTTTGTTCTGGAGGTACAGCCCTGGGTCTGCTGGAGCCGGGGTCCACGCGCACCTTCTCAACAATCTCCTCCTTCAGGGGCACTTCCTTTCTGCTGTGTGCTCCCTGGCTTTTGGAGTCCTCTTGGGGGGAAGGGAATGTCATGCTCTTAGAATATTTCCTTCTTAGGCTGTTCTAATTGAACAAACACTTCACTTTATATTTCCATTTTTTTCTAACTACGAGAATTGCTGACTGCTGTTGATTGTTGTATCTGAACGTCAGCCTGTTTGGTTAGGTGAGTTCCAATAATTACAGTGAATGGCACAAACCACCAATTCAGGGACTCAAATTGCAAAGGGAGTTGGCCCAGGCAAGATTATTTGAATACATGGCCAACATCACATCAGTTTCCAGTCCAGTCCTCTTTGAAAGACAAGCAGATTTTTTTTCACCCTGTACCGATTGATGTTTCCCCAAATCTATGGCCTTTTACTTGAGGAAGAAAATGTCCTGCTATCAGAACTAGTCATAAAAGAAGGAGAAAAGAGTGTGGAGAATATATATTTGCATATATATGTGTGTATTTTTATATATATTTGTTGTTGTTATTTAGCCACTAAGTTGTGTCCAACTCTTTGCAACCCCATGCCCTGTAGCCTGCCAGGCTCCTGTGTCCATGGAATTCCTCAGACAAGAATATGGAAGTCAGTTGCCTCTTCCTTCTCCAGGGGACCTTCCTGACTCAGGGATGAAATCTTGACAGGCGGATACTTTACCACTGAGCACCAGGGGAACCTGTTTATATATAAGCACACACACACACATATATATACCCAGATGCATCAGTAATAAAGACTTCTCTTTGGTTTCTACATCCTTTAAAATACAATGTGCTTCAAGTTAGTACATTTAAATATGTGCTGCTGAACACTCAGCCTCAGCTCGCCATCTTCATTGCTTTTCCCCAGGTTACGATGAAGATCATAGCAATGTCACCTGCTGGCTTCTGGCAAAGCAGAAGAAATCGGTACGATCTGCTGGTGACGTCACTGGGTGTTGTCTGGGTGGTCCTTCACTTTGCCCTCCTGGTAAGCACATCACTGAAGTTCATTTTAGTCGGTAATTTCAGTTCAGGTAATCCTGTTTCCAGTCCCATTTCTGTTCAGACCTTGCTTTAGGACGGGATTTCTGTGCTCAGAAAGATCCTGGGTGTCCTCAGAACAGTTGTTACCTTCAGCGTCAGAGGCTATGCCAAGCCCAGGTGGGCTCTGAGTCACCCAGACTCATTTCCTTGCATGACAGATGGTTCAGAGCATTAAAGAGCTGCAAGTCACTATGCCAAGAATTGAGAAGAATGTCACGGGCAAGACAAAGACGGTACTGCTGTCAAGAACCTCACAGCCTGGAACTTCAGACCTGTATTCATCAAATGCTACCAGTCAATGAGAATCACAGCTACAGTGAGGGCGATGGGGAGACCTGTGTCCCTGTGATGACACAGGATGGTGCATGCCGGCTTCGTCAGAGAGATTCTGGAAGGCATCCCCCCAGGGAGTGATGACTGGGTTCAGCCTATATGGTGAAGGTAGAACATTCCAGGCAGCTTCCCCATGATGGGAGAGTTAAGCAGTTTAGACAATGTGACGGGATCGAAGCGGCCAGGGGAACGTGGCACCAGATCTGGTTGGGTGAGAAGGCATAAGACTCGTCATACAGAGTGAAGTAAATCAGAAGGAGAGAAGCAAACATTGTTTATATATATATGTATATATATATATATATATGTGTGTATGTATATATGTGAAAGTTATGGCCAACCTAGACAGCATATTAAAAAGCAGAGACATTACTTTGCCAACAAAGGTCCGTCTAGTCAAGGCTATGGTTTTTCCTGTAGTCATGTATGGATATAAGAGTTGGACTATAAAGAAAGCTGAGCACTGAAGAATTGATGCTTTTGAACTGTGGTGTTGGAGAAGACTCTTAAGAGTCCCTTGGACCACAAGGAGATCCAACCAGTCCATCTAAAGGAGATCAGTGCTGGGTGTTCATTGGAAGGGCTGATGTTGAAGTTGAAACTCCAATACTTTGGCCACCTCATGCGAAGAGCTGACTCATTTGAAAAGACCCTGATGCTGGGAAAGATTGAGGGCAGGAGGAGAAGGGGACAACAGAGGATGAGATGGTTGGATCCCATCACCAACTCAATGGACATGAGTTTGAGTGAACTCCAGGAGTTGGTGATGGACAGAGAGGCCTGGCGTGCTGCAGTCCGTGGGTCACAAAGAATCAGACATGACTGAGAGACTGAACTGAACTGAACTGATATATATGAAATCTAGAAAGATGGTCGGAGAAGGCAATGGCATCCCACTCCAGTACTCTTGCCTGGAACTCCCATGGACGGAGGAGCCTGGTAGGCTGCAGTCCATGGGGTCGCTGAGTCAGACACGACTGAGCGACTTCACTTTCACTTTTCACTTTCATGCATTGGAGAAGGAAATGGGAACCCACTCCAGTGTTCTTGCCTGGAGAATCCCAGGGATGGCGGAGCCCAATGGGCTGCCTTCTGTGGGGTCGCACAGAGTTGAACACGACTGAAGTGACTTAGCAGCAGCAGAAAGATGGTACTGATGAACCTACTTTCAGGGCAGGAATAGAGAGGCAGAGAACGGACTTATGGACACAAGGTGAGGGAGGGGGAATGAACTGAGAGAGTAGCGCTGACATAAATCCACTACCACGCGTGACACTTCTCCACTGCGCGTCACGGGGAGCTCAGCGTGGCGCTCTGTGATGACCCAGAGGGATGGGATGGGGAGAGGAGCACAGGGAGGTCAGCGTGGCACTCTGTGATGCCCTCGAGGGATGCCATGGGGGAGAGGGAGGGGTACTCACGAGGGAGGGGATATATGTATACATATAGCTGATTAAGGTTATTGTACTTCAGAAACTAATGCAACATTGTAAAACAATTATATTCCAATAAATAAAGTTAATTTAAAAAAAATAAAATGAAAAAAATGTGTCACACCTCTCGGACCTTGTAGTTCAGGTAAAAGATTGGGTCCTCATCCTGGGAGTGTGGGGTGTCATCACTTCCAGAATGCAAAGAAAGAAGGTATCTACACTAGGCTTTGGGCTCACACAGCAAGAAGGAGCAGCAAAGTCCATGCTTGTCTCTTTGTCCAGACAAATTGTAGCCAGAAGCTCCTCTGTCTCAGCAGGACGGTGAGTAAGTGTCCTAATTCTGGATGTCCCCAAGGAGAATATCTCATACCTGCAACACCAGCTCGCCCTTCTGCCTGACTGCCCCTGCCCTTCCCTGAGAACCTGTGGTCCTGAAAGAACGTTCCTTCTCCGCTCTGTTCTGCAGTGGACTGCTGTGAAGGAAGGTGCAGTCCTTGTTCCCGTCCCGAGATGCTCCTGTGCAGACTCATTCATTTCCTTGTTGTTGTTCAGTTGCCAAGTCATGTCCGACTCTGTGACCCCATGGACTGCAGCTCGCCCGGCTTCCCTGTCCCTCACCATCTCTCGGAGTTTCTCGAAGTTCACGTCCATTGAATCGGCGATCCATCCAACCGTCTCATCCTCTGTTGCCCTCTTCTCCTTCTGCCTTCCGTCTTTCCCAGCATCAGGGTCTTTTCTAATGAGTTGACTGTTGCATCAAGTGGCCAAAGTATTGGACCTTCAATTTCATTTCCTTGCCCCTCACCAAGGAACTTCCCTTGCCAGGGACCCACCTGTGATGGGCGTCATTTGACTAAGCAAAGTTCCCCGGGGAATAATCAAGCTTTGGCATCAGCTTAATGCCACCGTTGTCATTGCGGTTGTAGCCAGTGGCTCTTTGTTCTCAGATGAAGCTCTCTTCGTCATGGACCACACAGACTCATCTCTTGCTGCCAATCACAGGCTTGAAGGAAGAGCTGGGTGTGTTTCTGAGAGGGAGGGGACTTCTCTGAAATCAGCTTAGACTAACATGGACGCGGCCGGCTGGTCTCCAGAGGAGACCTTCACAGAGAAGGAAGCTGGAGCTGACCCCACAGTCTCTTTCTGCACCACCACCCCCTCTGGTTGGAAGAAGAAGCCGGGATCCCTTTATCTGCTGTCTCCCTCGACTTCTTCCTGTTGCATTGTTATCCTAGGGACTTCCTGCCCCTCCAAAGATCTGGTCACTATTTTATCAATATGTAAAAGAAGTTTTAAAATACAGAGTTCAGCTGAGCAACACAGAGATGAAAGTTCCACTTAAGGTTTGATTTTATAGCTAATACTTATTCATGAGTTTTGGCAGTGACCTTTTCAGCACCTTTTAAAGATAAATTTCTTAAGAGGAATTTTCACATTTTATTAAGCTCATTATTCAGTAGACTTCACAGAAGGCTTAAAATGAAAAGTGGGACTGTAACAAGATCTTTCGTGCAAATTACAAGGGGCTCTCCATTTAAATTGCAGAACGCGTACACCTATATGATGGGAGCATGTGTGATCGTCTTCCGGTTTTTCTCCATCTGCGGGAAGCATGTGAGTACCTTGTGAAGATGCCGTCAAAGGTCACATGTATACCGAAGGAAGGAGAATGCCTAGCTGGCTGCCGCTGCCCTTCTGGGTCTCCAGGGCTGCAGCTAACAAATTCCTAGACACCATAAGTCAAAATGATAATGAAATGAATCGGTTGCTTAGTTATCTTGTGATATGTTTCCTAACATTTGTGTTGTTTTATTTATTCTTCTAATTTGCTAAGTGAACTCAATCATCATTTAAAGATAACATATCAAGCATGAAAGCAAAAACTAATGGTCTTTCTCAATGCTTCTTTATTTTTATCATTTTTATTTTTCATAGAGGTAAGTCATTTGGGGGTTCTTCCCAGGTGCAGCTGGTGGTAAAGAACACATCTTCCAATGAAGGAGACATGAGAGATGCGGGTTCAATCCCTGGGTCAGAAAGATCCCCGGGAGGAGGTTATGTCAACCCATTCCAATATTCTTGCCTGAAGAATCCCACGGACAGAGGAGCCTAGTGGGCTACAGTCCATAGCGTCACAAAGAGGCAGACATGACTGAAGTGACTTAGCACACACACACACAAGTCATTTTCAATGCAAAGAAGGAGAATCTTCAACAAACATTCATGATCCTATGATTCCAGATTTCTTGATATCCTTGTGAATGCTCAACACATTACACATGTATTTTTCATGTTTAAGGCACGGTTTCCTTTCTTGTTACTCACTTTATTTCATATATAGTCCATATTTCCACATAATCAATATATTTTGTATTTGATGGTTATTTGGTATTTTACCATTGTTCAGGTTTTGTTTTTGTGAATGTCTATTTGTGTAAGAATCCTGGGTCTACTTGCTTTCAGCCAAAAATATACAGAAGGCATCACAGAGAATCAGTGAGCAAGAGAGGAGAAAAATGGGAGGCTAAAAATATTGAGGTGGAACTTTCATTAATTCGGCTGAAGTTTGAGATACAAGTAGAATTTCTCTATGTCAAATGATTTTAATAATATTCAAATTTAATACCAAATAGCAAGCAACTTCCAAATGTTGTTGTTCAATCGCTGAGTTCTGTCTGACTCTTTGCAACCCCATGGACTGTGGCCCACCAGGCCCATCTCTCCATGGGATTTCCCAGGCAAGAATGCTGGAGTGGGTTTCCTTTTCCAGGGCATCTTCCCGGTTTCTTTACCACTGAGCAAGCAACTTTCAAATGATATCCTTGTAAATCACTTTTGTGTCAGACTGCTTAAATGGTATGTCCTTCCCAAGATGGCTTGTGAATTGAATATTCCCTGTATCTCTCTCTTTTTTTTTTTCTCTTTCCCCATCCCCACCCCCAAATCCTTCCTGTCCATTCAGGTAACACTGAAGATGCTTCTCCTGACGGTGGTCGTCAGCATGTATAAAAGCTTCTTTATCATAGTGGGCATGTTCCTATTGCTCCTGTGTTATGCTTTTGCTGGAGTTGTCTTATTTGGTACTGTGAAATATGGAGAAAACATTAACAGGTTGGTGTATATTTATCTTTATATTCAAATAGTAAACTTTTTTAGTAATGAAATCGTGAGTAAATATGTACATGTTTTAAACAAAGATGGGAAAGCAATTATTCGAAAATTAAAACAAAGTAAAATGACCAAATTTTAAATAATGTTTTTCTCATTGGAAACAGTATGCATGCTTACTTTAGAAACTTTAGAAAATTCAGAAATAAAGGAAAACAAAAAGAACCCATAATTCCATCCCCATGCAGAAATAACCACTTCTAATGCCTGGTGAATTCCAGCAATTTTTCTATCCACATACTGCCAGAAGTGATATATTTTTTCTTTTAAACAATTTGGAGATAGCTCTGGTTTTTTTTCCTTTTTATAAGACAAGCATTGTAAGTTAGGACCCACAAATGATTATTATACATGAAAAGCATTTTTCGAAGATTGTCTTAAATTTTGTGGAACTGTATCAGAGTGTTTTTTTTTTTGAAGTCCTAACAGAAAATAAATTAAATGTATCATGTTGCAGAGACTACTTATTTGATACATGGTGGTTACATCTTTTTTAGCATAATCCTTGTAAAAGAAGGAATCAGTTTTAATTGTCAAAGCTTGCGTTCCCAGTCATTCAAGATGAATGGCAATAAATTGTTGGCACTGTGCTAGGGTTGAGCTATTGAGATAGCTCTACTTGGAGGCAAGTATAAATAACAAACAAATAAGAGGCTGTAACCTTTGGAAATGGTAACTTAGCAACCAAATTTGCTCCAAAATCCACCTGTTTTGATGGTGACAACCCTTCCTACTTCGTGACAAACCATATCACTCATATTGTTCGCTTGTTTGTTTTTCCTTAAATTAGGCATGCAAACTTTTCTTCAGCTGGCAAAGCCATTACTGTACTGTTCCGGATTGTCACAGGAGAAGATTGGAATAAGATTATGCACGACTGTATGGTAAATGTCTCTTCATCACTAACAATGCCTAGACTTAGAAGCAGATGAAACTCTCTGGTGATGTAATGGCACCATCATTCTTGTAGTGTCAAGACTGTATACAAAACACATATCCTGGCTCTTTAATCCATAAAGCTGCATCCTCTTAACTTACAGTATATACACATACAAGACAGATATCCAGTGAACCCAACTCAAGCTATTGTAGTTCCATTCAACAAATTTGCATCATTTGAGGATTGTTCGGTCCCTCCCGTCTTTGACATTCTGGCAGTCAAGTTCAAAGAGGAGATCCGATTCTTTGATTTAATTTCTTCAACAGATACTAGGCCCCTGTTTTTGTGCTGGCCCCTGTACTGTGCTAGGGCTTCAGCGAGTCCAAGGCATTCTCGGGGAGCTTCTATCAGGGGTTCCGAGCCATACTCTTCCCCAGGTACCCTCGCTTCTAGGGGCTAAGTCTTCAACATCCTCAGCTCTCAGTTCAAAGCCAGTTCCTTCAAGAACCCTGCCCAACACTAAGACTGTGGTCCTGTGTTCTCCCAGTGTTCTGTATTTCTTTTTTTTTTTTTAATATAAATTTATTTTAATTGGAGGTTAATTACTTTACAATATTGTATTGGTTTTGCCATACATCAACATGAATCCGCCACAGGTATACACGTGTTCCCCATCCTGAACCCCCCTCCCTCCTCCCTCCCCGTACCATCCCTCTGGGTCATCTCAGTGCACCAACCCCATATATTTCTTGGCTGTGTGTCGCACAACCGTAGTGAGTTATCAGCTTGATTGGTTCATTTCATCTCCCTCTCACCCTCCAGACCAACTGACAAAAGAAATTTCTGCAAACGCGGCAGTTCAGTTCACACAAACCACCCCTGTGTGGTTATTGAGCCCCCGCGGTGCAACCGAGGAATTGAATTTTCAATCGTATTTTAATTGTATTGACTGTCAATGAACATAACTTTGAATTTAGATAGCCCCATGGAGTGGACTTCCCTGGTGGCTCAGATGGTAAAGAATCTGCCTCTCAATGCGGGAGTTCAATTCCTGGGTCGGGGAAATAGCCTGAAGGAGAACATGGCAATCCCGTCTAGTGTTCTTGCCTGGAGAATCCCTTGGACCGAGGAGCCCTGAGGGCTACAGTCCATGGGGTCACAAAAGAGTCGGGGTCACAAAAGAGTCGGGCTCGACTGAGCGACTAACACTCACTGTCACTGATGGGGAGTTGGCGGCTACCAGGTGGACCGCAGGACTCCAGACTGTCAGCAGCAGGGAGGGTGGGGG
>SJYT01043487.1:139658-194993 GCA_006410635.1 Cephalophus harveyi
CCTGCCAATGCGGGAGACGAGGGTTGGATCCCCTGGAGGTCGGGAAGATCCCCTGCAGGAGGAAATGGCAACCCACTCCAGTCTTCTTGCCTGGAGAATCCCATGGACAGAGGAGCCAGGAAGGCTACAGTCCATGGGCCACAAAGAGTCGGACACGACTTAACAACCGTCAACATGCTCTGTTGCCAGGGGGTGATCCCGACCTTCCGCGTGAAGTTCTTGCTGCGGCTGCTGCGGGGCAGGCTGGAGGTGGACCTGGACAAGGACAAGCTTCTGTTCAAGCACATGTGCTACGAGATGGAGCGGCTCCACAACGGCGGCGACGTCACCTTCCACGACGTGCTCAGGTACGGGGCGGGGGGCCGCACCCAGCTCTGAGTCTCAGCTGCAGGGGCAATGAGCCCCCTGCCCCTTCGTTAGCCAGAAGGAAGACATCCAGAGGGCTGGGAACCTGCTCAGTTCCTGAGGCCAAGCTGGGGCTACAGTCCCATCCGTCTTCTTACCCACGGGTGCGACCAGAGTTGGCCTGGCCCACCCAGAGACGGGCGCCTCTGCTTGGTTGACACACCCCATTTCCAGACATTTCCTGAGGACCCCAGATAGGACAAAAGGGTGGATGGAGGCTCAGCCCTTTCTTCTCTCTGAGCGGCTTCTGCATTATTTGCTAGGATTGCTTTAACAAAATCCCATGCTCTGAGCAGGCTAAGCAGTCAAGTGGATTGTCTGGAGGCTGGAAGTGAACTCCAGGAGTCGGCAGAGGGGGTTCTCTGTGAGGCTGGGAGGGAGGATCGGGTCCAGGTCTTGCCCGGGGCTGCTGGTGGCTTGCTGGTCATCACTGGTGCTTCTTGGCTTGTGGAAGCATCACCCTGATCTCTGCCTTCATCTTCGCAGGACGTGCTCCGTGTGTGTGTGTCTGTGTGTCTGTCCAGGTGTCCCCTTTTGTAAGGACACCAGATCATATCGGATTAAAGACCCACCCTACTCCAGCACGACCTCCTCCTAACTAACTACATCTGCAGTGCGTGCGTGAGCATGCGCCGTTGCTTCAGTCGTGTCTGACTCTTTAGGACCCCATGGACTGCAGTTCACCAGCTCCTCTGTCCATGGGATTCTCTAGGAAGGAGTACTAGAGTGGGTTGCCATGCCGTCCTCCAGGGGATCTTCCCGACCCAGGGATCAAACCTGGGTCTCCTGCGTTGCAGGCAAATTCTTTACTGTCTGAGCCAGCAGGGAAGCCCCATCTGCAGTGACCTGTTCCCAAATAAGATCACACTCCGAGGGCCTGGAGTGAGGACTCCAGCATACCTTTTGTTGAGGGAAAACAATTCAACACAACAGCTTCTTAAATGGGAGTCAGTGGATAAACTTCAGAGGTCCGTGGTCTTGGAAAGAGAAACGATTCCATCTTTATTTTCACTAGTCATTGGCTGCAATGCAGCATTGCCTTCAGTGATGAACGCAGGCGACAAACCACAGCAGTGTTAACAATACAGTAGCTGTATCTCTGTCACCAGTAGAAATCACAGACATTTTCATGTCCATTACTGCATGTCTGATATCTTAAAATACCTGTTATGCTTCCCAGTTCTGAGATATAGTCGTCATTTCATCTCAGCTAGATGTTACTACTCAATATAATAGTAGAGAAGTTCTTATTTTACTGTATCACCACCTTTTCAAAGAAAATAATCTAAGGACTCAATTTCTGTAAAATCCGTTTCCTGTGTAATGTAGATTTCATAATGCATTCAAAACCTTATGCTAAGAAATGTTGCATCAGCTGCACTGCCAAAGGATCCATGCCCCAGAAAAAGTCAAGAAAACCCTCTACCAGCAGTAGCTATGTTCATCGTGTTGCAAATACCCAGCCAATTAAATGCTGGCTATTGAGTCACAAATTCCAGGAGCATCCATGCATACAGAAATACGTTGTAACTGGACTCTAAAAACTGACCAGAACAGAGGAAGGATCTGGGAGAAGTTGTCTCAAGTTATCAATTCTACCTCCCTCTCTTCACTTCTTCTGGGAGCAAGTGAAAAGACAGGACAAGATAAGGCAGAAAACACAGATGAGAGCAAAGAGTGCCATCTCTCTCAGAATGTCACCTCATCTTCCTCATAGTGACAGTTTCAGCCTGAAAGTGAGATGTATAGACACATCACTGTCCCCACTAATTAGCATCCAGCCTCTTTGGATGACATTGTGTGTCTGATCAAATGGACCCGAACGAAGCTGATGGAGGCATCCTTTGCTCCTCCATAGCCTTCTCACCCTGGGTGTGATCACAAGTGGTCCACAACAATGAGATTCTTGACAAAGCAGGGGAGAGCATGTTCTTCCCCAGTGGTGGGAAGAGGCTTAGCGATCGAGAAGGTCATGGAATTGATACCAAGGCTGAATGGGGAGGGCCCCTCAGACACCTCCAGGCTGTGATCTGGGCTGTGTAGATGGATGTGAGCTCACAGCTGGGGGCTGTGACTATGTGGGACAGCACCCAACTGCCAGAAGGCACTGTATCCCACTTAGGCTGCAAGCCCCTTAGCCTGGGCACTGCCCCGTTGCCCAGGCGCCCCCACGCAGCATGTCAGCTGAGTCGCTGTCATCAGCCGTTGCCTGGGCCTATTGCGTTAAGGGCCGAATGGGAGTGAACAGTGCACCCTGGCTTTGAGCCCATCTGAAATGAATGAGGAAGGGACTTCCCTGGTGGCCCAGTGGCAAGACTCCACTTGCCACTGGGGGGGTGCGGGTGTGGTTCCTGGTTGGGGAACTAGCCCCTCAATGCTGCAATTAAGAGTTTTCATGCTGGGCTTCCCTGGTGGCTCAGCTGGTAAAGAATCTGCCTGCAATGCGGGAGACCTGGGTTCGATCAGCTGGGTTGGGAAGACCCCCTGGAGAAGGGAAAGGCTACCCACTCCAGTATTCTGGCCTGGAGAATTCCATGGACTGTACAGTCCATGGGGTCGCAAAGAGTCGGACATGACTGACTTTCACTTCGCTTCACTTCACTCCATGCTGCAACTAAAGATCCCACATGCCGTGACCAGGATGAAAGATCCCAAGTGCTGCAGCTGAGACCAGGCACAGTCAAAGAAGTAAATAAAAATAGATGTTTTAAAAATATAGCAAATGAAGAAGATCTAGGGGAGCACATGAGATCAACTGAGAGGGAAACGGTGGGGGCCAGGGGAACCGGATATGTGACCCACAGCCAAGCATACTGACNCAGGATGGAAGACCCCAAGTGCTGCAGCTGAGACCAGGCACAGTCAAAGAAGTAAATAAAAATAGATGTTTTAAAAATATAGCAAATGAAGAAGATCTAGGGGAGCACATGAGATCAACTGAGAGGGAAACGGTGGGGGCCAGGGGAACCGGATATGTGACCCACAGCCAAGCATACTGACCATCACCAAATTTTTCTGTATATAAACATGACTTTTTTTAATTAAACTTTTTGTTTTGTATTGAAGTGTAGCCGATTAACAATGTTGTAATAGTTTCAGGTGAACAGCGAAGGGACTCAGGCATATCCATGGGTATCCCTTCTCCCCAAGACTCCCCTCCCATCCAGGCTGCCACATACCATTAGGGAGTTTGGAATGGACAAGTACATAATGCTTTATTTAAAATGGATAACCAGCTAGCATCTACTGTAAGCACAAGGACCATCACCAAATTGACCTGAATGTGAAGGAAGTATAGCGAAAACAGTCTTCCTTTTACAGGGGAAGTTCCAGACTCTTAAGCAGCTGATAATGAAGGTCATAACCTAGCCTGGATCTTTCGTGTAACGAATGCTGACGGTGTGGTAAGCACCTTGCAGACAGCAGCGCGCTTCATCCAGCGGAAAGGGAGGTCCATGACTCTCCCCCGCTGGTAGATGAGGGTAGAGACAGGGAGGTGACACAATCAGACGGTCAGGGTGGCGTCCAAAACTTACACGGCTGGAGGGAGTCGTGTCCTCTCTGGCTTCCGTGATGGCCACGAGCCTGCCCCCCAGGGGCATCAGAGCTCACCACTATGCTCCCCCGCCCAGCATGCTCTCCTACCGGTCGGTGGACATCCGCAAGAGTTTGCAGCTGGAAGAGCTGCTGGCCAGGGAGCAGCTGGAGTACACCATCGAGGAGGAGGTGGCCAAGCAGACCATCCGCATGTGGCTGAAGAAGTGCCTGAAGCGCATCCGAGCCGTGAGTGAGCCAGACCTGCGGGCCTTCAGCTCCTCCTCTAGGAGGAGGAGGTGGGGGGAGGGGGGAGGAATAGGAGGCGAAAGAAGGGGAAGAGGGGGCATGGAGGGGAGGAGGGGTTGGGGGAGGAGGAGGAAGAAGGGGAGGAGGGGCCGGGGAGGAGGGGGAGGATTCAAAGGAAAGAACTTTGGAAAGAGGAGGGGGAGGGTCAGGGGAGGAGGAGGGGAGGAGGGAAGCAGAGTGTCCAAAGGAAAGAGTTCCCACAGTACCTGGATTAGATCCTTCTGTGATCACCTTATGGGCCTTCAACCAGGTCACCCGGATCCATTCACAGTGATTCAAACCCTAATTCTGGCCCAGAGTCAGCCATCCCCTCTTGAGCAGAGTCTGTAAGAAGTTTCCATTGAATCACATCTTTATAACACAGGATGAATGTTTAAAAAGCAGTTTATGGATATTAAAATATTTACGATCGCCTTTTACGAAACGCAGGTGTTCACAATGCCGACAATCTCTACATGTTTGAATGGCAATTGAATTGACAAAGCTACTTTTAAATTGCCCCTAAAAAGTCCAATGTATCATTGACAGTGTTTGATCTTTAGTTAAAGACCACCTCTCCCCAAAAGTTATGATCTGCTTCCTGAACTATAAGCATTGAGGTGAAGGTGAAGTCGCTCAGTCGTGTCCGACTCTTTGCGACCCCGTGGACTGTAACCTACTAGGCTTCTCCGCCCATGGGATTCTCCAGGCAAGAATACTGGAGTGGATTGCCATTTCCTTCTCCAGGGGATCTTCCCGCATTAAGATTCTCTAATTCATAAATCAATGAATGTATACTGTGTTGACTGTGTTTTCAGTCAGCTCTTCTATTTGGTCATGACTTTTATGAATGCTTTTGATCTATGCTTGGAAATGGCAACCCACTCCAGTACTCTTGCCTGGAAAATCCCATGGATGGAAGAGTCTGGCAGGCTACAGTCCATGGGGTTGCAAACAGTCAGATACGACTGAGTGACTTCACTTTCACTTTCACACACAGGGGGTGGAAAAAAATCAAATGAACCAGTAAACGTTTATACAGACAAAATTTTTATCTTGTTTCTAAGAACTTCAACTGCAAAGCGTATCTATTGGAGGAGAAAAGGTCCCCAGAGAAATGGACCAGTCCAGCCTCGTATAGCGAGGCAGCTGTGAGAGATGCTCCCCCTCCCCCGCTTCTAAGTCCACTCAGTGTTCCCCACCCCATGCCCCGTCAGCCCTGCTGGGTCAGGGATCACGTCTTCCCCCCACAGACCCTGTTAGGGCATGGGCATTGCTGACTCTCTCCCAGACCGTCCTGGCCTCAATGTGTGCCAGGACGGGTTGGGCCGCTGCAGCCAGAGCAACTGGAACACAGCAAGGGTTTCTCTCAGCTGCCCAGGCGTCATGCTTCTTGCAGCTTAGAGGGAAGGGGAGAGCTACTTAGCTTAGTGAGCATAGAGTAAGAAAAGAAGGGGAAAAATAGACACTCATGTTAATGATCTAAAAACCCTCTTATACTGTGTAATATAGGGAACTGTATTCAATATTGTGTAATAACCTATAAGGGGAAAATACCTGAAAAAGAGAGAGAGTGTGTGTATGTGTGTGTATGCTGCTACATGCTAAGCCACTTCAGTCATGTCTGACTCTTTGTAACCCCATAGACTGTAGCCCTGCAGGCTCCTCTGTCCGTGGGATTTCCCAGGCAAGAATACTGGAGTGGGTTGCCATTTTCTCCTCCAGGGGATTTTCCTGACCCAAGAATCAAACCCACCTCTCCCGAATTGCGGGCAGATTCTTTACCATCTGAGCCACCAGGGATATGGCTGGGCTGTACACCTGAATCTTAGATGATATTATAAAATGACTGTATTTCAATTAAAAATTGTTTAAAAAGAAGGAAAAACAATGCTGTTTAAAATAAAACTTACATGGTAGTATCAGTGAACATAAGGATCGTTATGCAAATGAACACTCCAAACCCTCCTCTAAAGCTGTCTGATACCCATCAGGGAAAAAACCCTTATTTGGAAGCTCTTAAGTGGTCACCGGGCTTCCCTGGTGGATCAGATGATAAAGCGTCTGCCTGCAATGTGGGAGACCCGGGTTCGATCCCTGGATCCAGAAGATCCCCTGGAGAAGGAAATGGCACCCCACTCCAGTACTCTTGCCTGGAAAATGCCATGGATGGAGGAGCCTGGTAGGCTACAGCCCATGGGGTCGCAAAGAGTCGGACATGACAGAGCGACTTCCCTTTCTTTCTTTCTTTCCTTCTTTCTATTTCTTTTCCAAGTGGTCACCCGGCAGGCAGGCCCTTTGGAGAGAGGAGAAGAGAGGAATATTTGAATGGTGGGGGCAGGGGATGTTGGGCTGACTTTCCCGTTCCTGAGAGAAGGACCCTGTCTCCATAGAAACAGCAACAGTCCTGTAGCATTATCATCAGCCTGAAGCAGAGCCAACAGCAGGAGCTGAAGCGGATCCTCAACCCGCCCAGCATCGAGACCACGCAGCCCAGCGAAGACCTGAAGACCAACAGTCAGGACAACAGTGTGCAACCCGAGGTATGGGCAGGGGGTGCCTGTCACCCATGGATGCTCACAAAACAGGAGCTGGTGCCGTTCACATAGTCATTTCACACAAGTGATGCTATTTCTAACAGGAAGTTAAGTTGATAAAAAAACAACTGCAATGTGTTGGTCCAGTTTATGTTTGTGTCCTTGTCATCCCTGAATTTGTGGAATTTATTTCAAAAGATTCTGATTTGTATAGATTAAAAAAAAAAAAAAAAAAACAGGAACGCTCTAAATTTAATAATCCTGTGGATATTTGTCTAAAGAGTTAATATCGCATCTGTAAGGGTTTGAGCCCAGCCATGGCCCGTGACTGAGGAAAATATGGTTTGCCTAGTTCTGCCTCAATGTTTCCTCCTCACCAAGTCCCAGAGACTTGCAGTCAAGTGAGCAAAAGGTTTGCAGTTGGCCTTCAGCCTCCTTAAACAGGCTCATCGAGGATTAGTCCTCCTTTTGTTGGGCATCAGAAGAGCATATGGAAATCGGGGAGGCTTAGCTTAAGGCCCTTCTGTGGACTGGGGCTCAGCCTAGCTTCATTTCCAGCCTCCATCTGCACATCCATAAAACAGCTCAGCATCACCAGCCTCCTGGAGAGCGTGTGAGTGAGAAGCAGCTGGCAGGAGGCCCGGGCCTTGTGAGGCTTTCGATGTGAATCAGGTGGAGCTGGCCCAGCGTCCTGATGTGTAGTGACACAGTCAGAGCCGGTGACAGACACTGAAGCCTGGGGCTCCGTGGCTGATCAGGACCCGCCGAGGGGCCTCTTGCGCCACAGCCCTGTTTTGAGTGGATTCACATGTCATTGGCTCCCCCCAACCCCCAGCCCGTAGGCATCATGGGTCACTGAGGCTTGGGCTAGGACAGTCAACACAGGGGACAACGCGGGGTGTCTACAACGGCCCTGCCACCTGTCTGCCCCGAGGGCGGCCACAGTGTGGGGCTGGCAAAGCAGGGAGGTGATGCTGGCCGAGCACTCTGGTTTAGGGTTAAAAAACTCAACAGGGGTCACGGAGGAGAGGTGAGGACCACAGTACTAATAGGGAAGGAAAAGATGCTGGGGGTAAAGCAGAGACTGGGTGAGATGCATGGAGGAGATCCGAGCACTTCTCCTTGACCTCAGTCCTAGTTGATGGAAGTCTCGTTCTCCTCCGGGGCTCATCCCAGAGCTTTGTCTGCTGAGGATTCATCTGGAAGCTCTAGGCGCTGACCCCCAGGTTGGCAAGCATGTGCTGCCCCCAAAGCAGGCTGTCCCCGCTACCCCCACTCCTTCCTGGAAGCCCTTCCCTGCCATTCTAGCGCATGGCGGTGCCCCCAGGCGTGGGGGGCATGGGGCTGTGAACGTGGAGGATCCAGGAAGGACACCCAAGAAAGGGGGCCACCTGGAAAGTCAGGCTTTTCGCCCTCACCATGTGCAGTGGTGACTTTGTCAAATTTTCCTTGACTCTTTTGCCTGTGTTCACCCTTCCAGTCCTCCTAGTGGTCACGATGGGTCCACTGTTTTTCCCCACTTGACTTTCCCGTGGGGCTTTCTTCCTTTCTTAAACTGAAATGAGGGGCCAGGCCAGCGCACAGAGGAGGGTGGAGGAGAGCACGTGGCGAGAGATAACCGCCTGACTCTCCCCCCGCCCCCATCCCTACAGTCGAGCAGCCAGCAGCAACTCCTGAGCCCCACCCTCTCGGACCGGGGAGGGGGTCGCCAGGACGCGGCCGAGGCCGGGAAGCCCCAGAGGAAGTTCGGGCAGTGGCGCCTGCCCTCCGGTACGTACAGCACGTCCTTTCTCCAGCGATTGGCTCATCTGAAAAGTTGTTGTTCAGTCACTCAGTCGTGTCTGACTTTGCGACCCCATGGACTGCAGCACGCCAGGCTTCCCTGTCCTTCACCGTCTCCTGGACCTGCTCAAACTCATGTCCATTGAGTCGGTGATGCCATCCAACCATCTCTTCCTCTGTCGTCCCCTTTTCCTCATGCCCTCAGTCCTTCCCAGCATTGGGGTCTGAAGGGTATCAGTGCTCTTTGTGTGTTTGGGGTCTTGAATTTCAAAGTTCAGGTCCACATCTAAAGTTATTTATAGCGACTTCCCTGGTGGTCTAGTGTGGCTAGGATTTCAAGTTTCATTGTAGGGGGCCCAAGTTCTATCCCTAGTCTGAAAGTAAGATCCCAGAAGGTCATGCAGTGCGGCCAAAAGCAACAAAAAAGAATATATAGACAGTGAAATGATGAAAAATATACTTCCCTCATCAGAAACATTTTCTTCAAAATGGCTTCTCTAAGTAGAACAATGTTAGCCCTTGTTTTCAGCTAATAGAGAAGGCAGCTCCTATTTTTTTTAAAGTTTTGTTTATTTATTTACTGAGCTGAGCTGGGTCTTTCTTGCAGCGCATAAACTCTCTAGCTGTGGCACACGGGCTTAGCTGCCCTCTGGCCTGTGGGATCTTATCTCCCAGGTCAGGGATCGAACCCTCATCTCCTGCATTGGAAGGCAGATTCTTAACCACGGGACCACCAAGGAAGTCTCAGCAGCCCCTATTAACAAAGATGTTATAACCACAACATAGAAAGATCGAGAGATTATCACCACAGGCTTCCAGTGCACATTCCAGGCATCCCCTAACTTAGGTAACATTCGTTACTCTGAGAGGGAGTAGGTGGGTCCATGTCACTCAGAAAATGACATAGGATTCTCAAAGAAGGAGCAGCAAAACCTATTTAGTGCAGTAGAATATGTTTCAGTACTTGCTGTACGCCAATCACTATCCTAACTGCCTTCCGTCTGCTCCTTCATTTGATCCTCACAACCCTATTATTTTCCACATTTTACTGATTCAGTGAGAGAGTTTTCTTCTAGAGTGGCATACAAAACCAGGATAATCCCATTCAGGGCACGCAGAGTGAGAGGGAGAGCAGTGATCTTCCCAGCTGAGTGCTTTCTCTGTGGATAACTGAGCCCACAGGGACGTGGGGGCTTCTTACAGTTGTCCAATGCCTCTTAACAGCAGAGAGGGAAGTCTTTCTTCCTGTCGTTGTGTTTAGTTGTTAAACCACACCCGACTCTTGGCGACCCCATGGACTGCAGCCCACCAGGCTCCTCTGTCCTTGGGATCCTCCAGGCAAGAATACTGGAGTGGGTTGCCATGCCCTCCTCCAGGGGATCTTCCCCAGCCAGGAATGGAACCCGCATCTCTTATGTCTCCTGCATGGGCAGACAGGTTCTCTACCCCTAGCACCGCCTGGGAAGCCCCCATTATGAATATGCAGAGTCCAGTGCTTGGAAAGGTTTCATACGTGACATCTGTGGATGGGACTTACGCGTGGAAGGCATGACTGATGGGACCATCAGGGTGTTTCAGGAACAGCTCGCGATGGGGCCGGGGTTGGGGGCAGGGGGATGGGGAACCACGCCATGGTGCTCACGGGGCTTTTATTGCTTCTACAGCACCAAAACCAATAAGCCACTCGGTGTCTTCGGTCAACTTACGGTTTGGAGGGCGGACCACAATGAAATCTGTCGTGTGCAAAATGAACCCCATGACGGACACCGCTTCCTGTGGCTCTGAGGTTAAGAAGTGGTGGACCCGGCAGCTGACCGTGGAGAGTGATGAAAGCGGAGATGACCTTCTGGACATTTAGGTGGAAACCAGCATGGATGAAAGTCCACTGGCCAAAACTGACTTCTGATGTGTGCTTTCATTGTCCAGTGAGCCATCCGTAATTGATGTATAATTTAAGTCCAACTTGTAACAAGACTTTTTAGAACTGATTTCTGGATCCTGCCATGGGAAGGCATAAAATTGGGTCCATCAAAGCTGTATTTGTGATGAGTTATTGCCACAAATTCAGGAGAATCAGCACGATGACAGTATCCATAATATTAGACACTATACTAACGCCAGATGTAGATCATTCAAAATTCCTCATTGTCTATGTAAACTAAGGTATATATTCATGTACACTCATGGGGCTCCCTGGTGGCTCAGATGGTAAAGAATCTGCCTGCAATGCAGAAGACCTGGGTTCAGTCCCTGGGTCGGGAAGATCCCCTGGAGAGAGGAATGGCTACCCACTCCAGTATTCTTGCCTGGAGCATCCCATGGACAGAGGAGCCTGGCGGGCTACAGTCCATGGGGGCTGAAAAGAGTTGACACAAGTGAAGTGACTTTCTTGCACATGTCACTATTATCTTAAAATGGCTTCCCTGGTGGCTCAGAGGTTAAAGCGTCTGCCTCTGATGCGGGAGACCCGGGTTCGATCCCTGGGTCGGGAAGATCCCCTGGAGAAGGAAATGGCAATCCACTCCAGTATTCTTGCCTGGAGAATCCCATGGGCGGAGAAGCCTAGTAGGTTACAGTCCATGGGGTCGCAAAGAGTCGGACACGACTGAGCGACTTCACCTCACCTCATGCATTATTACCACCCCCTGAAAGAGTGCTTAGCCCAAAGTAGCTGATATTTATGGTGCAAGAGGTATAGTTTTTAGTTTGTGTTTTTCCCACTTCTTCTAGAAATACTTTTCTTGGGAGATTTATTATTTATGATTGATCTGCAAAGGTCAGCACCGAGTTCATGCTAAAATGATAGTAGTTTTACAAACTACAGATTCTGAATTTTTTAAAGTCTGCTCTTTTTCTCATGTTATTTTTTAAAATCTGCACAAGCTATTTAGAGATCAAAACAAGTCAGTGTCTGTCCCCAGTCACCCAGTGGAACTGTCCTGCTCCCAAGAGAACTCCATGTACAGGTATCAAGCAAAGAATTGGCCTGAAGAGCTGACTGGTTTAAAACAAACTGTACATAGATCACTCAGAGGGAGCATGGGTACATGACAATATTGAGTTTCTTTAAAAGCCCTTTAATCACAGTTTAGAAAAAAAAGTAAAACTACATGATTCCGCTTAATTTAAAAATCTTCACACGTGTAATGTTATCATTGGCTTCATCTCTTACCTAAGGTTGGTCCCTTTGGCCATAAATCAGCAAAGACATTATAAGTTGGCCGCAACACACCATTGCCATGTTCAATTCAAAATGATGGCCTTGCTGAAACTTCCTTGATGGTCCGATGGTTAAGAATCTAAGAATCCGCCTTGCAATGGAAGGGATGTGGGTTTGATCCCTGAGAATCTAAGATTCCACAAGCTTGTGCATTGCAACTAAGACCCGATGCAGCCAAGTGAAAAAAAAATTTTTTTTTAATGATGCCCTTGCTACCAGATTCTCCTGTAGAAATAATGGTACTCTCCAAAATCTCGCTCTCAGCTCACAGTTTAGGTATCTGACAACTCAGCTGTATTTGTCTCACACATCAGTGGTCCACGTCCTCTGGATGGAGCCTTGGTTCTCTTAGGTTGTGTCAGCCAAGTGGAGGTGCACTGGAGCCTTTGACTACACTGTTTGTGATTGGAGATTTGCTGTTTAGATGACTTCAGTAGAGTGGTGATCTCAGAATCCTTTGACCACCACCCCAGTCCCCTTTCTGTTTCTCTCTAGCACTCTTAAACTAGCCAAATATCACATTCCCTCTGTATAACAAATGTGACATGGTGGTGACGGTCCATACCGCGTTTAAATGATTAATTGTGACAAGATAATGGACAATTAAAGTCAGTGCAGCCAAAAGCATTTTATTTCATTTTTATGTTCACTTGGAGTTTCCTTTTTGTACATAAGAAAATAAATATTGGATTTGTAAAAGAATTTACTCCGAGTTGATGATCATCTCTAAACCCTTTTCTTGTGTGTGGGCTTGCAGGGAGGGTAGGAGGGGGGCTTGGAGGTGGGGCCGCCAAGGAGCTGGCATTTTACAAATTCTGAATATTCTGTCGATAATTAGTTGGCAAAAGCACTGTCCCTGGTATTCATTTCAGCTGAGTCCCTAAGCCAGAATGTTCCTTTCACGTTAGTGCTTGTAAGGCTGAACGAACACCCTGTACCTTCCAAATTCACAACAGAGCAGAAAAGGAACTCAGGCGGCCAGGGCACGGGTCTGTGCTAGCGCCGCATGCCTACAGCGCTTCTCCTCTTGGCTCGTTATGCTTGAGTGAAACAGCCTCATCGTCCAAAACGGCTGAGCCTTTCCTAAAATGTTTGTAACTGATGCTCAGCAGAACATCATTGTTGTTCATTCTGCAGCGAGGGCAGAATAGCAATGCACTTAAAGCTATAGCACCCTCCATTTGCAGTGAAGGGAAACAGCTACCTGACCCCCATGGAACTCAGGGCCAGCCTCTTCCCGAAGCCAGCAGAGTGGACAGTAAGCCCAGAAGATAACATGCCCCACCCTGCTTTGAGATTTTTCATCAACTTATAAACAGGCCGGTTATGCAGATGGGAAAACTTGGACCACGGCGTCCCCTGGTCCTGAGGGAGGCCAGGCACTGACACTAATCCTGCCATCATGCCACCCACTGCCTTTAATTAAGGGACGCTGTGGGTTCTAGGGGCATCAGAAAGCGTCAGGGATAGAATGCTTGATGCAGGGCCCCCCAGGGGGCAAGACCACCCATGCATCGCACATATGGTGAGTCAGGGGACTCGGAAGGAGGATGGAGAGGATGGCCAGAATGAGGCTATTCACTCTAATCTCGGTGGTGGGTCAACCGCAACAGCCATCAGCGGGGACTGGCCGTCTGTGCCCAGCTCATGCCAAATAGGATCGGGCACACAGAAGAGAAACTGGACTCTAAAGCTTTAAGAAAGAGCCGTTTCTAGACCAGCTGAATAATACGTTTGTCTCTCTCTGTAGGAGGTGGCACGCACCACACTCGGGTGCTTTTCAGTATGCTGCCACCAATGGCACCCTTCCTCAAAGTCATTCGAAGGATCCCCAAGTATTAAGCTGGCAAAGTAAGGCAGCCCTAGTTGAAATTCAGGTGAAGATGAGAACCCCACTCACATGGCCCCATCTCTCCCTTGTTACGGACTGAATTGTGTCACCCCTCTGCCCACCTCCCCCCCCCAAAAAAATGATGTGTTGGAATTCTAGCTACTGGTCCCTGCGGATGCGACCTTTGGGAACACGGTACTGTCTATGGGGTCACACAGAGTCGGCCACGACTGAGGTGACTTAGCAGCAAGTTATGGTGAGGTCATTCCAGAGTAGGGTGGGCCCTTCATCCAAAATGACTGGTGTCCTTATAAGAAGACAAGAGAGAACTTACTTTAAAAGTAAGGAAACTCTGCACGGATGAACCTTAAGGACATTATACTAAGTGAAATAAGCCTGCCACATAAAGACAAATACTGTATGATTCCATTTATAAGAGGCATCAAGAGTAGTGAAATTCATAGTAACAGAATGATGGTTGCCAGGGGCTGGGGGAAAGGGGACCTGCCATTCAATGGATACAGTTTCAGTTTTGCATAATAATGTGAGATTGGTTGCACAACAGTGTGAATGTCCGTGAGGCTGCTGAACTGTACCCTTGAAATGATTAAAATGGTCAATGTTGTTACATGCACTTTATCAAAATGAAACATTTTTCGCATTTTAATATACGCTGCACCATCTTATCCTAAAACCTAGGAGCCAAATTGAAATAGCAAAACAGTTCCAAAGCCACACTTAAATTATGCTTCCACATCTGCTCGCTTCTGTATTTGACCAGTATATCTGGTTTAAATTGAATAGTCTATTCTTTTCCCCAGTACTGTGCGTCACTCATTCAAAATTTAAAATCTTCCTGTACTATGCTGAGTAAATGTTCAAGTCCCATTTGAAGGTTAGAGGGTTGTTTTTTTTTTTTAAAGCATTGATTATTTATTTGTGTTATGGCTTTACATGTGGCTATTAACCATGTAAACAGTACCGTATATAACTATCAAAATAACTCAATTGGAGATGTCATTAGAGAATGACAGATTCAGGACTAGACTGACAGATTTAAATGGTTTAAACACATTTTAAAAGCTTTCTGAAAAACTTTGCCAATAAAATGAAGGTCCCACTAATTAGGTGGAAATGACTTTTTTAATGACTTTTTTGGTTATCCGCACAGGAAGCAAAGTATATTCCACAGAATTCTTGGGACACAGCTTGGTAAAAATAGCTGGCAGAAATACCAGGAAGAGTTGTCGTTCATCTCTCGTGAGCACAGTCTCCAAAAGCTGTATGAGGGCGTCTCATCACCATCGCCTGGATTAGTGTGCTTGCTTGCTGTCAAGGCACTCATCCTGACTCACGAGGCTACGTCAAAGGACTTGAGAAACAAGTCACTCGCCACAGACACAGGCTCGACCTCCTGGGTCTTCACTGGTCCCAGGAGCGTCAGGACAGTTGTCTCGGGGTGCATCAGACTCCAGGCACCGTCTTATTTATCAGCGTCTGTTTCATTTTGGGAACAGCAAGGAGGGCCCCTACCCCGGGGAACACAGAAAGCACACAGCAAAGCTAAGAAACACTAGGCTGGCAACCCAGGGGTGGCACCACAGAGAACTCAGCTCTCTCCTCTGGTTCCGGGGACACTCAGCAGCGGCCCCCTGCCCCCCACCTCCACCCTCCACCAGGCACGGAGGAGAGAAAGGCCTCCTTCTGCTCCTGTCAGAGCCGAGAGTCAAGGGTCAGGAAGGAGACCGGGCTCTCCTGATGCCTCGGGTGGGACCCACAGACTCCCTGAAACATCCCCAGGATTCATCGGGCTCTTCTCACAAGTTCTCTCTTCCTGAGCCCCGTGCAGGGCTCCAAACCATCCTGCTCCAGAGCCTGCCTTTGCTCCGCCACACTCTCATCCCAGCGAACACTGCGTCTCTGTGTTCTACCAACTCAATTGGCAGAGCCAAACTCATGAAAGTGAAAGTGTCCGTCCATCAGCCGTGTCTGACTCTTTGGGACCCCAAGGACTGCAGCCCAGTGCCAGGCTCCTCTGTCCCTGGGATTCTCCAGGCAAGATACTGGAGTAGGTTGCCATTTCCTTCTCCAGGGGATCTTTCCGACCCAGGGATCAAACCCGAGTCTCCCGCACTGCAGGCAGATTCCTTACCATCTGGGCCACCAGGGAAGCCCCAGTGGAGAACTTCAAATTGGGTGTCCTTTCCGATCCACCGACTCCTTTTGCAGGGCAGTGAAAAGGAGCCCTTGCTCTGGGCCAGGTCAAGAGATAATTGGGAATTCTGCAAAGCCCTAATGAGCACAGCCGGAGGGTCCTGGCTGTGTTCTCACTCCCAACAGCCACCTCGTGCCGACATGTCACATTGCCAGCCTTGAGTGTCCCAGCCAGGAGCCTCCCAGCCCAGGCAGGTCCCCACGCCTCTCTGCAGTTGCCTCACACCCTGGGCTAACTGCTAATTAGATGCCTCATTTCTTGGCCTGGGTACAGGTTTGAGCCATCTGCTTATTGATCACATCCTTCAGAACATATTGGATTTTAAGGAATCCAGCCACAAAAGCCAGTAATGTTGCAGGTGGCTCATTGAGAAGGTTTCTCCAGGGTAAGCTTGAGAATATACGGTATGTGGTAACCAACAAGCTACAGAAATATTGGCTGCAGAGTTCATAGATTATCATCAGGACAAAGCAACATAAAATGAAGCTCAGAATTTCTTCATGAAGGCCTTTTCCTCTATTCTTGGTATTGCAGAAAAGAAAAATGTATGACATGGGCCAACAAATTACACCATTACTGAGACCACTACCCAAGCACTAAAGTTACCATGAACCACTGTGCAGGTTACCTGGAACCTGCTTCTCCAGTGTTGATAATGAATCTGAATCTTCCATGAGACCAGATGGGCAAGGCTGGTTGACCCGTCCATCTTTGTAGCTCTAGCATCTCTAAAGAGCCTATTGGCACATACATGGTTCTTCCATTCCACAAAATGGAATTGCTTTGGAAATTTTGTAAGTGAAAGTGAAGTCGCTCAGTCGTGACCGACTCTGCGATCCCATGGACTGTAGCCCACCAGGCTCCTCTGTCCATGGGATTCTCCAGGCAAGAATACTGGAGTAGGTTGCCATTTAACCCACCTACAAATAAGAATGAGGCTTCCCAGGTGGTGTTAGTGGTGAAGAACCTGCCTGCAATGCAGAAGATCGAAGAGGCAAGGGTTCGATCCCTGGGTCAGGAAGATCCCCTGGAGTAGGAAATGCCAACCCATTCCATATTCTTGCCTGGAAAATTCCATGAACAGAAGAGCCTGGTGGGCTATAGTCCATGGGGTCGCAAAAGAGTCAGACACAACTTAGTGACTAAGCAAGCAAGTAAGAATGTCTGATATCCCTGGCATTTATCCCAGAACATCAACCCCTGTTAAGAGTCCTCATTTTCCCGTCCTTCATCCCTGTTCCATTCCTCCCTTTAACTCACTCTTTGGTAGAACACAGACAGCTTGTTCTCAGGTAAAGGTAAAACACCAGTGGGACAAAGTAAGATAAACCTGCCCTGGGCCCCACGCAGATGTTTGAGATGGCTCTTCCATTCTTGTAAAAGAGCTTTATTCCAGAGACTCCAGCAGGGTGCAGGGTTGCAGGAGTACAGAGAGTGACCCATGGGACCCAAGCCTGGAATAAGTGGGGTCTGGGTTCAGGGCCACCATCCAACACCCACCCCTGGCCGGTGTGACAGTCACACCACGTGGGTGACCGAGGCTGGGTGACAGGAGGCCACCTTTCATCTTAGCCTGTGACCCGTCAGATAAAACCCAAATCCTGACTTAGGTAAAGAGGGACTGTATTCGAAAAGACCATCAGAGTAGGAAGAAGGCTGTCACTAAGCTCTCCAAGGTCAGGCAGCAGGGAGGAGTGAGCAATGCTAGTCCCAGGTATGGCGGGGGTGGGACTGAGAGGGGCGTGGAGAAGAGAGGTGAGGAGTGGACAACAGGATTAGACATTAGAGCAGAAGGAGTCTTTCCCCTGAGGTCAGCTTTAAGGAGCATTTTCCACATTCCCATTTGGCTCAGTTCAGTTCAGTTCAGTCGCTCAGTCGTGTCCGACTCTTTGCGACCCCATGAATCGCAGCACGCCAGGCCTCCCTGTTCATCACCATCTCTTAGGGTAAATCAAAGTTCAAGGGTCTGGGGTAAGGAGGTCAGAGGAAAGTTTGACCTAGTCAAGAGAGCAGATAATTTGTCTTAAACAGTCAAATAGCTAACCACTTATGAGGCAAGTTGGATGGTCTGACATGGTCTCAGGAAACAAAACACGTCAGAGTTATCTGCTATCTGGGCCTGTTTTTTGTTTGTTTCTGGGTTGGGTTTTTTTTTTTTTTTTTTTTTCGATTTATGAGAGTAGAGCTCACTTGAATTTTCCTCCACATGGGATATCAAGTTTAGATTCAGAACGAGTGCTGTGTTGGTTTATTAACACTTCTCCCTGCTATGAAGAAAGTCCAAATAAATATGACGGGTTTTGCATTCAATTTCATGAATGAATACCCCAAAACACGTCAGAGTTAGTCACTAAGTCGGTTCCCACTCTTCGTGACCCCATGGACTGTGGCCCCCCAGGCTGCTCTGTCCATGGGATTCTCCAGGCAAGAATACTGGAATGGGTTGCCATTTCCTTCTCCAGGGGATCTTCCTGACCCAGGGATCAAACCCTTGTCTCTTGCATCTCCTGCCGTGGCAGGTGGATTCCTCACCATGGAGGCACCAGGGAAGTCTGTCCTATCCAAGCTGTGGGGAAGGATGGTTCTCTGCAGGAAGCAATTTTCCAGAGCAAGTGGGGAGGGGGTGCTGTAGGGGCAGGGAGGGGGGGGGGGGTGTCCTGGCATCCTGTTTCCCCGGAGCACAGGGCAGGCTCCCCACGAGTCACCCCACCTCTCACACCCTCTCCTTTCTCTTCTGTAAAATGAGATCCCAATGACACCTACTGATACATGTATCCTGTATGGATGATCCTGAGAGTTGCACAACCATGTGAAAGAACCTGGGGCCACTGAACTCTACAGTGAAGTATGATTAAAAATAGTTAGGTTTTATATTAAGTGACTTCTACCACAGTAAAAAAAAAAAAAAAAAAACATTTTTTTTGATTGACACCTCCTTCACCTGACTCTGCCTAAGACTGAGAGTCATGGAGATGTCTGTGAGCCTGAAAGCTCATAAGCACACATGAAAAGACCCTGATGCTGAGCTTTTCATTAGAAAAGGCCCTGATGCTGGGAAAGATTGAGAGCCGGAGGAGACGGGACGACAGAGGACAGGAATGGTTGGATGGCATCAGCGACATGATGGACGTGAGTCTGAGTGAGCTCTGGGAGTTGGTGATGGACAGGGAGGCCCGGCGTGCTACAGTCCACGGGGTCGCAAAGAGTCAGACACGACTGAGCGACGGAACACGAGCAACGCGCGCATGTGAAGAGTGTGGGCTCTTACCAGCTCTGGTAAAGGTCCAGCAGCTCTGTCCACAATAGGTTTCAGAGATCACCCTCACTGACATCAAACCTCCCTTCTTCACAAAATCTCCTTTCTTCAGGGCCAGAAGTACGAGCTGGCTGTGTGGGTGGCGTGGCGGGTGGGGGGCATGCCCTGAGCCCCTCGAGAAGCCTCGAGACGCGCAGGCTCCCCCTAGCCCATTCCCAGCCTGTAGGCCATCTCACAGAAGGCTCCGTCTGCAGCAGCGATAGACGAAGCAAGCGCTGTGAGCCGTCCTCTGAGATCAGAGATCTGAAATCTCTTTCCTCTGAAGGGTTCCGGTTTCTCCCGTCGGAAGTTGGACCCTCGACCTGCAGAGGCGGGAGCCAGGCTGAGCTGCAGCAGCAGGCGTCTCGCCCGGCTCTCTGGAAAGTGTGCGTAACGCTGCGGCCAGCAGGCCAGATGGAGATCCCTGGGGAGCAAAGCTTTCTCTAAAACCCGAGGAAGAAAAATCGACGTGCTGGGAAGAGAGGGGGTGAGGGGGAGAATCTATAGGAAAGGGAAATGAGTGATATGCAAGGCAATTTGAACATTTTCCCCCTCAAGCAATTGACTCGATAGAGGGTGAAACCTAACAACATCTGGTGAGAAAGGCAACGTCTGAGCGAGGGCACCAGCTGGTTCTTGTATCGACTGGTCGGAGGTCACAGCCCGCTGCTATCTGGGCCTGTTTTTTTGTTTGTTTCTGGGTTGGGTTTTTTTTTTTTTTTTTTGAATTTATGAGAGTAGAACTCACTTGAATTTTCCTCCACATGGGATATCAAGTTTAGATTCAGAACGAGTGCTATGTTGGCTTATTAACACTTCTCCCTGCTATGAAGAAAGCCCAAATAAATATGACGGGTTTTGCATTCAATTTCATGAAAGAATACCCCAAACTGTTTTCCAACAGATTCCTGAGCCCCAATTTGTAAGCCTCAGAAGCAGTTTCATTAGAAATATTCTAGAGAGAAGATTCATTTTCTGCACTTGGGATCTTTAAATATTTATTTATTTGGCTGCGATGGGCCTTAGTTGCCTCCTGCGGGATCTTTCCTTGGGGTGCGTGGGCTCTCGAGTCATGGCCTGAGGGCTCAGTAGTTACAGCACGTGGGCTCAGTTGCTCCACCTCAAGTGGGATCTTAATTCCTACATCAAGGATGGAACCTGTGTCCCCTGCATTGGCAGGCAGATTCTTAACCACTGGACCACCAGGGAAGTCCCTATGCATTTGTTTAAATGACTGTGATGGAGACACAAAATACCTTCCCTCAGTGATCAAGTCTAGAATATTAAGTTTAGAATAATAATCCACCTTAATCTTGTTATTGACGGAGTGGACCATCTCTTCATTAGCTTAGCATGTGTTAATTGCTAGGCATGGATACATGTACTTTGAGATAATGGCATCAGCATCACTACTTGTCTCAGGGGTTACTTAGCACTGTGGCCCACCTTCTATTTTTCCATCAACATCAGCATTCTTTTTATATCTGCTTCTCCTTCAAATACATAACTGGAAAAGACCAGATCCTCTCAAACCAATATGAAGACTTCAAAATAATGGACTTAAATTCTCCAGCCTTTCCTTTACTTTCTCCTTGTATTTCTGCTTATGAGACCACAGTGGACCGAGGAAATGATACACAGATAGTATTTTCTGTCAAATATGCTAGAAATATTCTCTTAGGAAAGACTGCATTAAAAATGACAGATCGCGTGTTGATTGTTGCTACCAACATTTGCTATTAAAATAACCCCATCTCATGAAAAACCAAGGGTTAAACCCCCTACTAAACAGTGGGAATGAAAGAGCTCCTTGTTTATAATCTGTGTGTGTTTATCATTCCACATCTCTTCAAATTATCTGTATAATGTCAAAAGCAATGTCAAAAGTTGGCCAAAGGAAAAATGTAATTTCTCTTTGATGTATTTGCTCACCAAACAGGAGCCCTTGGTGTTAACCTTTCTCTTGCCTTCACTGATCCTCCAAGACCTAAAGGCTTTTAGTAGAATTGACCTGACCAAGGCCTAATTCTTTTTATAATCTGTCGTTTAGACCTTAGACTGCATCCCAGATTGTAACAGATCTCCTTGCATCTATAAATAATGACAAGGAAACCGGGCCAAGATATTATTGAATTTTTAGCCTATTTCCATCTGAATAAACAATTGGCCATTCTTTTTATTTTAATTTTTCAGCTTTACTGTGTGGCACTTGGAATCTTAGTTCAATCCCCAACCAGGGATTGAACCCATGTCCCCTGCAGTGGAAACACAGAGTCCTAAACATTGGACTGCCAGGGAAAGTCCTGATTATTCTTTACACATAAAATGATTGTCAGTATAAGGATAATTTCTCAGTAGTTACAACTTTTGCCCCAGGAGGAAAGGGGGCAAAATGATTTAATTATTTGGGGAATCAGGTGAGAACCATCCCATATGTCAGCAACCTACTTGGCCAGACCAGGAAAACCCTAACCAGAAGCCATCATTCCGGTTTCTAAAAGAATCTTGAAGCTTTCTACTTGTAGGGACATTCTTTCAGGCCACATAGTTTTTTGGTTGGGAGTTTGGGGGTTTTTTGCATTAGAAACAAGGAAATGAACGGAAGGATAGTCACTGGTAGGAGGCTGTTTCTATGATCTCTTCTTAAGCTTTCTCTGAGGAGGGACTAATTCCAAATCACAAAGTTGAGGCAAACCCACGCTGTTTGCCAAAAGCCTGTCATTTCTCAAAAATAATTACCTGATTGACTTGCAATTTCCATAAAAAGTTTCACTTCACAAACTTGTTGTTCTCTAGATTACATTTTAAAATTCATTGACTATCTGCTTTACGACAGTAATTTTTAAGACTTGAATAGAGTATTTCTCGGCATTTGGGCAGAATTTGTATTCCAATTAACATAACAGGTGGGCCCATTTTTCTGCACATACCTGCTGCAGCATTCAAATATTTGCATCCAGTATCCCAGTAGATTTATTTCCCAAATAGATTACAAGAATGATCTAAACAAGAAATTAGGAAATTGGGATGATGTAAAGGGGAAAGCATGGGATTTGAACTCAGGAGAGCTGTTCTTCGGTTCTTAACTTGCTATTTTCTGTTTGTAACATCTTGAACAAATAGTTAAACATCCCCAATCCCCAATATCCTCCATAAAAGGGAATAGAAATACCTCATAAGGAATTTCTAATGAGGCTAAACAATACAATAAATGTGAAAGCACATGGATAACAATAAAGTTCTTTATAACACATTTATTTTTACCACCGAGAGGCAAGTTAATAAAATAGTTACTATGAGGTTGGATACAGATAAACCTAGATTCAAAATCTTGCTCTAAGCCTTACTTGTAAACTGTGTGGTCTAGGCCATGTGGCAGGAAGAAGTCTTAAGTGGCCCCCAAATCTTCAGCCCCAATCTCCAGGACTATGACCGTGATGAGATATTACACTCATGGCAAAAGGGATTGTAAGGTTGCTCATCGGTTGGCTGTGAGTGGGTAGAATTGGAGATTATGCAGGTGACCTTCATTTAATCATGCCCGCTCTTTAAAGTGGGGAGTTTTCTCTAGCTGGTGCCAGAGGGAAAAGCAGAGAAACTGGAAACAAAAGAAGGATTTGATGTGTGGTTGTTATCATGGAAGAGGAAGAAACTCAGAACACAGTCTCTCAAAGTTGAGAGCAACCCCTAGCCAATAATCCACAAGGAAACAGGGACCTTGGTCCTGCAACGACAGGAACAGATTCTGCCAACAGCTGAAATCAGCTGAAAAGTGGTTTCTTCCCCGAAGCCTCCAGGAAAGAGCCCAGCCACCCCAACATCTTGATTTGGGTCTGTGACACCCTCAGAGGAGGACCCAATTGAGTCTGTCCAGCTACTGTGAGACAATAAAGGGGTGTTGTTTCAAGCTTCTAAGTTCATGTTAATTTGCTCAGGCAGCAGAAGGAAAATAGCACAGGCAAGTTGAAGATAAAGTGAGTTAAGTAGCCTACGGGGCATAGTAGAAAAAGAACTTGAAAATACGAAACTCATTGCTTCCTTTAGAGCCGCGTTTCTCAAATTTTACTGTACACATCGATTTTCAGGGGCTCTTGTTAAAACGCAGGTTCTGATTCAGTAGGTCAAGGTGGAGCCTAAGATTCTGCATTTTTAACAAGCTCCCAGGTGATGCTGGTGCCGCTGCTCTGGGGCTCATGGGCTAGGGGGTGCGGTTTGGGGGGTGCAGGGCTTTGGAACTCACTTCCTCCAATGGATCCTAATCCTGCCTACACGTCAGAATCTCCTGGGGGACCCCTAAAATGCCCAGAAATGGGGTCCACTTCTAATTTAACTGGTCTCTGTTGAAGCAGCGATATCAGTTCTTACAAGGAATCTCCTCTCTGCAGCCAGGGATGAGAAGTATATGGCTTCAAACTTCACTCTCAAGGGAGTGATTCCTGGACCAGCAACAGCAGCTTCACATGGGAGCAGGTTAAAATTCAAATCCCCAGGCCCCTCCAGGCTCACTGAATCAGAGTCTCCCCATGCAGGTACAGGAATCTGTGCTTGCACTGGCTTTCCAGATGATTCTAATGCTGGTTAAGTCTCTGCCTGCCATGCAAGAGACATGGATTCGTTCCCTGGGTCCAGAAGATCCCCTGGAGGAGGGAATGGCACCCCACTCCAGTACTCTAGCCTGGGAAATCCCATGGACAGAGGCGCCTGGAAGGCTGCAGTCCATGGGGTCGCTCAGGGTCGGACACGACTGAGCAATTTCACTTTCACTTTTCACTTTCATGCATTGGAGAAGGATATGGCAACCCACTCCAGTGTTCTTGCCTGGAGAATCCCAGGGACAGGGGAGCCTGGTAGGCTGCCGTCTATGGGGTTGCACAGAGTCAGACACGACTGAAGCGACTTAGCAGCAGCAGCAGCCATGCAAAAGACATGGATTCGATCCCTGGGTGGGGAAGATGCCCTGGAGGAGGGAATGGCAACCCACTCCTGTATTCTTGCCTGGGAAATCCCATGGACAGAGGTGCCTGATGGTGGTCCCAAAGAGTCAGACAGAAACAAGTGACTAACACTTTCCGTGTAAGTCTAAGAAGCATTGCCTCAGATCAGGACCCTCCTTCTATAGGTGTGGCTATTTCACACCTATAGGACAGTTCAGAAATCCAGTGGGACGGAATGATTAGCCACAGAGGTTGACGAACCGCAGCCTGCGGGAAAAATCTGGCCGCTGCCTGCTTTTGTGAGTAAAGCTCCCTTGGCGCGAGGCCACACCTGCTCACCTATCCACTCCGAACTGCCGAGCTGCTGCAGTAGCAGAGCTGAGGCGAGGCAGCTAAGCCTGAACGTCCTACAAAGATGCAAATAGTCACTATGTGGGCTTCTACCAAAAAAAGAAAAAAAAATGCTCCTCCCTGCTCTGAGAATACATTTTAAGTTAGAGAAGGAAAATGCAGAATCCAGCTGTTTTGCAGCAGTAGCTGATTCAGACTTAAGAGGAACAGAACTCTCAGCTGAACAGTGACCCGAATCGGCTCCATCCCAGAGTCTGCAGGGCAGCGGGATTCTGGGTCCTGATCCTGGCGACTGGTCCGGAGGTGATCCAGGTGGCAGGCGGGCCTTTTGGAGGAAGGAGGGGCATCATCCTGAGGAGGACCGGCCCCAGGCCAGGTCTTCACGAATCTCCAGTCTGCCCTTGGCTGTCGGAGACTGTGGGTTCCCTAAATCCTCCCTAGAGGCCTCCAGTTTTCACAGAGAGCCCCGAGTTGACAGCTGGCTGATCCAAGGGCATCCTTTTCTTTTATTAAGGCTTCAGTGATGTTAAACCCAGCTAACTGTGTGATTCTTAGAGTTGTCATTGCTCTCACATAGTTGCCAAAAGTCTAGTCACCAACCCCTGAACACACTGTGTGTTTAACATGGATCACCAACAAGGACCTACTGTGGAGCACAGGGACTCTGCTCGGTGTTATGTGGGAGCCTGGGTGGGAGGGGCGTTTAGGGGAGAATGGATACATGTATATGTATGGCTGAGTCCCTCCACTATGCGCTTGAAACTATCACAGTATTGTTAATCAACTATACCCCAACACAGAAAAACAAAAAAAGTTTAAAATGAAAGTCCAGTCACCAAAACCCACCAGGAATCACCTGCAGTCAAACAAATTAGCTTAAACTTAGCAGCTTAAAATGGGACTTCCCTGGTGGCTCAGACGGTAAAGAATCTGCTTGTAATGTAGGAGACTTGGGTTCAATACCTGGGTTGGGAAGATCCTTGGAGAAGGAAATGGCAACCCACTCCAGTATTCTTGCCTGGAGAATCCCATGGACAGAGGAGCCTGGTGGGCTACAGTCCATGAGGTCACAGTCAGACTTGAGTGAGTGACTAAACACCAGCAGCTTAAACAATACCCACTGATCATCTTCTAGCCCTGTGGGTCAGAAGTCTGGGTGGTCTCAACTGGGTTCTCTGCTGGATCTCACAGGTCCAAACCAAGGTGCTGGCAGAACTGGAGGCTCATCTGGATGCTCCAGGGAAAACTCACATCCAAGATCATTTAGCTGATGGCAGCAAGGGGGATTCAGAGCAGAGAACTGAGCTGAAGAGATGGATGGATGCTAGCCAGACCACATACCACAGCAGAACTGACCCACACCCTGCAGCCACCAGCCCAGGAAGCCAAACCACACCTCTGCAGCAGAACATCCAGGAACTGATTAATAGCTAGCAGCTTCCTTATTCTTTGCCCCCACTTCCAAACCAGGACCAAGCAGAGAAAGCTAAATATGCTCCCCTACCCAATCACATTTCTAGCTGTTCCACCTCCAGCTTCCCCAGATGCTCATCAGAGCACTCTCAAAGCTTTCTCTTCTTATTCTCAACAAAGCCTGCTTCCCACTGAGTCTGCCAAATACCACTGATGGTGGCTGACTCCCTTCCCATAGCAAACTCTGGGTAGAAAGCCTTCTCTTATTCTCAGTTGGGTGGTCTTGTTCATTTCCAAAGACACATGAGATGTCTTGTGTGCTGCTCAGTCAATCAGTCATGTTTGACTCTTTGCGACCTTTTGGACTGTAGCCCACCAAGCTCCTCTTCATGGGATTTCCCAGGCAAGAATACCAGAGTGGGTTGCCATTTCCTCCTCCAGGGGATCTTCCTGACCCAGGGATTGAACCCAGGTCTCCTGCATTGCAGGCAGATTCTTTACCGCTGAGCCGTCGGGGAAGTCCTATGGGATATCTTAGTCATGGAGAATTGAGAGGGCTTTCTTGTAGTATTTGCCCCTGTGCTGGGTGATTCCACAGAGTTTAAGGAGGCAAGACCTGTTCAAGACTGAACGCCATCAGGATGCATACCCAACTCAATGATCAGTCACCTTGGTCACTTTTAATAAGGAGGCAGGAGGTTTGGAGGTAGGAGAGATTGCCAGTAAGAAGTGATAGTCTTTCACGTTAGTGGGAAGAGTGGAATGGTTAGTTATTTGGGGAGAATTGCTAGTGTCCTGGTCTACATCTTGTCCGGTACAGTTCTGGAGAGATCTTCTCTCTGTCTTGTTCGATTACGGTCTCTTCCTCAATTTCAGAGATGACCTTACTTGAGAGGACATTTCTTTTCTGACTTGTTCCCATATAGAAAGGATTTATTCCCTTTGTTGAAGGATTGGCTGAATGGGGTTCTTGGAAAGTCTAATCCTGAAAAATTCCAACTACAATTTGAGGGGTACTGTGGTGAAGTCTTACCTCCTCTGGGGAGTCCAACCCTCTCCCCTGGCCACAGCAGGGCAGGCTGGGGGGCTGATGGCCTCCTCCAAGTCTCCCTGGGGGCAGCTAAAACTTACCCTGTCTCTTTATCTTCAGTACCACTCATTGCCTAGGACTTCTAGGATCTGAAAACCTAACTCTCATCCATTCAGAGCAGATTAGAAAGACAATGTGGAAAATGTAACAACCAATTACTGCAAGAAATTCCCCCTCTCCTTCCCCTTTTGACTTATCTCATTAAATTACAGGCAGTTTACATGCAGCATCTTCCCTTTTTTTAAATTAATTATAAGTGCCTGAAGGTATAGAAGCCCTGAACGTGTCTGAGACAGCACACAACCCGGCAGAAACAGAAGGACTGACTGCCTGACCAGGAAACCTAATTTGCCAATTATCTTCCTGAGGCAAATTGTGGATCTAAATATAAACTATTGTGATCTTTCCACAGGGCTGAAGCATAAACACCTTGATCTCTTGTTTTCTCTCTTCTGCTCAAGAAAACAAGAGCAAGTGAGGGTGATCTAGACACTTGTCAAACAAGACATTGCTAAGCTAAGAAAGAAACCTGCATGGCATTACCCTGCCAGTAGCGATGAGGGGAAATGGGAGGAGAGGGCTTGATCTCCTTGTGCTCTGGATGCTGGGAAGGAATTAATTAACGGTTGTGAATTTAGACCCTTCAGGCAGCATCTCTGAGTGAAGGGAGATGGATGACATACTGGAAGCCCTAGCTTGTTATTTCAAGATGATGCTAATTGACAGGCAATGGGTCCCCACTCAACGCAATGTTTCTGGCAGCTGAGGAGAGGCTGTGGAGCAAGCCAGAAGTAGTCCACTTTCCTGAGGTGGACTCCACACGCTTGAGGGTGGGAGCAAGATCCAGAAGCATCTGAATGTGGCTGCCTTCCAACTCTGTGCTCCAGGGAAGACCTCCTTTCTCAGCTCAAATCCTGACCCCCGACAGCCTCCTGGAAATCGCCAAGTGCCACTCCTGAAGGCATCTTCCTCTTGGTGGAATTCAGAGCCACAAGCCCAGCACCTGCAGACCATCACTGCAGCCGTGAAATTAAAAAACTCTTCTTCCTAGGAAGAAAAGCTTTGAGAAACCTAGACAGTGTATTCAAAAAGAGACATCACTATGCTGACAAAGGCCCACATAGCCAAAACTATGGTTTTTTCCCAGTAGTTATGTACAGATGTGAGAGCTGGACCAAAAAGAAGGCTCAGTGCCAAAGAACTGATGCTTTTGAACTGTGGTGCTGGAGAAGACTCTTGAGAGTTCCTTAGACAGCAAGGAGATCAAACCAGTCAATCCTAAAGGAAATCAACCCTGAATATTCATTGGAAGGACTGATGGTGAAGCTGAAGCTCCAATACTTTGGCCACCTGATGGGAACAGCTGATTCATTGGAAAAGACCCTGATACTAGAAAAGATTGAGGGCAGGAGGAGTGGGTGACAGAGGACGAGATGGTTGGACGGCATCACTGACTCAACAGACATGAGTTTGAGCAAACTCAGGGAGTGAAGTACAGGGAAGCCTGACATGCTGCAGTTCATGGGGTTGCAAAGAGTCAGACATGACTTAGTGATTGAACAACAACAACATATATATTATATATATTCCAGGAGGCTAAGGGATGTTCACTTCAGGCATAATATTTCAGTAACAACTGAAATAATTACACATGAAATGCTGGAAGAAGAATTCAGGGCTGTACATCAAGGTGTGTGTGTGTGCGTGTGCGTGTGTCTGTGTGTGTTAAGCTGCGTCAGTTGTGTCTGACTCTTTTCAACTCTGTCTGTAACCTGCCATGATCCTCCGTCCATGGGATTCTCCGGGCTAGAATACTGTATCAGTTTGCCATTTCCTTCTCCAGAGGGTCTTCCAGACCCAGGGATTGAACCCACGTCTCTTACATCTCCTGCATTGGCAGGAGGGTTCTTTACCACTAGCACCACCTGGGAAGCCCGCACATGGAGGTACAATAAACCAAAGACACAGTCAAAAGAACAATTGCATAACTTAATCCTACGGTAAACAGCAGATCACAAATCTGTATGAAAACAGCTGCACTTAGAGTTGTATGTCATGTTGGAAAATAAGATAAATTTAAATTAAGTAAAAAAGGGGGGTGATAAAGACACATCTGGGAAATATACAGAACACTTGAGGCTTTTGTTTGTTGGTTTTTAATGAATTGGAAAGTCAGCTGGGGAATGAGCCACAGATATGAAGAGAAATGTGATCAAGGAAAGAATTTTAGAAGGTAAAAGAAAGCTCAAACACAGAATTTGACTTTTAAAAAACCAAATAGTTGAATTTTTCATTGGTCAGATAAAAGTACAGATCACAGGTTTTAGAGAAGTTTTGTTGAATAGAGGTAATTTTTTTTTTTTTCATTCAGGAGCTGTTTGTAGTGGGTCATAAAGGCTGTGGCTGATACATCCATGAAGTCCAAGATCAATGTCACCCCTAATTTTATACTCCATGTTGATGTCGGACAGCAAAAATGCTGAATTAAATTCAACACATGCCATTCAAGAGAGACATGGCTCCTCAAACAGCTTGAGGAAGAAGAATCCCCCACCTTTTGAATGCTCTCACTTCCTTTGCAAGTTTCTTTTCAGTCTTTGTATTAAATAATGCNATGTCACCCCTAATTTTACACTCCATGTTGATGTCGGACAGCAAAAATGCTGAATTAAATTCAACACATGCCATTCAAGAGAGACATGGCTCCTCAAACAGCTTGAGGAAGAAGAATCCCCCACCTTTTGAATGCTCTCACTTCCTTTGCAAGTTTCTTTTCAGTCTTTGTATTAAATAATGCCCAAATTCTGACCAAATGGATAGATTTCTTGAAGTCACTAATGATCCTTTTTGATGGGAAAAGCTGCAGATCATTTTTCTTGTCACCGTAGCTGAGCTTGACGTAAACGGAAGGCTATGGTGTCACGCGCCTGCACTGGGGTTTCCAGAGCCTCTCACTCCATCACAAAGCGCCACACACCCACAGGCCAACTCTTCCCTGAAGGGGGCTTCCCTGGTGGCGCAGTGGTTAAGAATCTACCTGCCAATGCAGTGGACACGGGAAGGGCCCGCATGCTGCGGGGTAGCTAAGGCCGTGGGCAGCTACTGAAGCCTACTGATGCTCCAGTGCCTAGAGTCTGTGCTCAGCAACAGGACAAGCCAGTGAGAAGCCAGGGAGCTGCAGCGGAGAGCAGCCCCGCTCACCGCAACTGAGAACACCCATGCGTGGCAACGAAGACCCACCCCAACCAAGAAATGAAAATAAACACACCTATAAAAAAAAAAGACATTCTTGAAGGATTCCCCACCCCGACCCCTAACAAACCCCACTGTGAACAATCAAAATTTCTCACTCTAAATTCTATGTAAGCTCCTCTGCTGCTGCTGCTGCTGCTAAGTCGCTTCAGTCGTGTCCGACTCTGTGCGACCCCATAGACGGCAGCCCACCAGGCTCCCCCATCCCTGGGATTCTCCAGGCAAGAACACTGGAGTGGGTTGCCATTTCCTTCTCCAATGCATGAAAGTGAAAAGTGAAAGTGAAGTCTCTCAGTCGTGTCTGACTCTTCGCGACCCCATGGACTGCAGCCTACCAGGCTCCTCCGTCCATGGGATTTTCCAGGCAAGAGTACTGGAGTGGGGTGCCATTGCCTTCTCCCAAGCTCCCTCTAGCCTCTTGATATGCAGGAGTCAGGAAGATATTCAAAACATACATTCACATTTATTATCCTTAATAAAAAGCAGCACTTCATCAGCTCTCAGCTCTTTTTGTTCTCTGATCTGATCCACTAGCCTGTATCCAGTTTTTAAATGCTCAGAGACAAACTGAACCCCCGCAAGTCACACTGTAGTGAGCAAATGAAATGTGTAACCATCGTTTTACATAATATTCATATGCAAAGAGATGGATACATCTTTTAGAAACACATAATTTAATCAACTGTTCTAATAATACATGGGGGAATTTAAATGTATTACATAATAACAATTCAAAATTCAATAAAAAAAGAAAAGTGGATACACTCTCTTGAACTAATAAGCAAAATAGAATTCAAAATTCTTTTCTTTGTGCATATTTGTACAAGAGATTTTTTTTCCCTTCATCTCCCACAATAGGGCACAAAGAGTGATAAATTATTTGATTCTGCATAAAGCTTGGAAATAGAGTATTAACCTTAGATTAACATAAAAGATATTCTATGATATAAAAAGAGCATATTGCAGGGAAAGAATGAGACTACGTATGGTTACAAAATCTGAACACCTGTGTAATGTTATGCTCACAGGGATACCAAGTGTGATGAGATAAACAGTCAGGTTATTCTTCAGAAAGGGTACCTATGTCCTTTCCCAGCCACATGGGGTATAATTTTGGAGATATGCTCATATTTGTGCCCCCAACTGGCCTCCATTCATAGCCAGCCACCTGGTCTTTACTGTTTATTAGATACTATTTTAGTTTTGTTCATTTTATTGTTATATATTTTCCCAAATATTGTCCTGAAAAATTATCATTACCACCAGCATTATCAATTCACTGGTATTAGCAAGTAAATCAGGATAAGTACAGGATCAATTTGATATCCACATAGAAGAAAACACTAATCTTGACCCCTACCTCATGCCATAAGCAAAAATCAATTCCTTGTTAGATTATAGATCCAAGTGTGAAAGGTAAAATTTCAAAGTCCTAGGAGCTATCATAGAAGAATATATTTCTTCTCTTTTGAGGTAGCCAAGATCCCTTGAATAGGTGCTTAAACCACTAACCCTAAAGAAAAATATTTGTAAATTTTGACTATATTAAAATTAAGAACTTTGGTATATAAAAAATTGACAATAAGTTAATAAAATGCCAAAATACAAGTGGAAGAATATATTTGCAATGCATAACTCAAAAGATTTAAATCCTGACCATGTAAAGTTTTCTTACAAAAAATAAATAATAGAAAATTTCACACAGCACTTCATAAAAGAGGGTATCCAAATTGACAATAGCCAGACTTCCCAGGTGGTGCTAGTGATAAAGAACCGGCAGGAGAAATACGAGACTCAGGTTCGATCCCTGGGTTGGGAAGATTCTCTGGAGGAGGGCATAGCAACCCACTCCAGTATTCCTGCCTGGAAAATCCCATGGTCAGAGGAGCCTAGCAGGTTATGGCCCACATAGTTGCAGAGAGTCAGACTGAATCAATTTAGCACACATACAAATTGAGAACAAAAAAGAAAAGGCGCTCAATCTCAGTAGTCATCAGTAAAAAGAAAATAAAACTACAAATGAGATACCTCTGCACACTTGTTAGAATGAGTAAAATCTTAAAAGACTAAGAACAGCAAATATTGGAAAGAATATAGAGTGATCGGAACTGTTACTTCATGCTGGTGGGGTCTATGAAAACTCTTAGGGAATGTCTGTTAATCTGAGAGTGTACGTATTAGAATTAATTTTTAAATTGTGCTTTATTCATATAAATTTAATTGTGGCTTATATACAATATATACAGCAATGAAAACATACTGCGTTGAACCACACTAATGATCTCAAAAACTAAGGTAGACATAGACTTGTGGAAACTCACAAACTGTATGATTCCATTTATATCTTATGCCGAAACAGTCAGGAGGGACAGGGGTTACACTTGACCTTCACACAGTAGATGGAAGGGGTCAGAACCCCGGGCTTACGTGTGTAAAGAGCCTTGCACAGAGTAGGTAATCAAAAGTAGGAGGCTACAATTCTGATCCTTCAGTTCATGCCATAAGAACATCATGACAGCTTTCAAAAAACTGTTCGAAGTGGAACAGCCTGTAGGAATCTATACCAGCTCTGTTAGGGGCAGCACACTGATTGAAACCGCCCACCCCGGCCAGGCACCACAGTAACCATATGCATGAGTTGTTTTATGACAGGAGATCCTGATAAGGAATATGCAACCAATAAGCCACCACCAACTAGAAGAGTTCGAGAAAGGTCGAAAGCAGACACTGTGTGTCCGTCCACTTCCCAGAATCCCTCTCGCTAGCATCCGTCTTGGCTGAGCGATGCGTGAGCCACCAGGAAAGACTCTGAATTAGAATGATTGGCCAAAGACCACCCGGAAACTAATCCCATCACCATAAAACCCAACATTGCGAGCCACGTGGCAGAGCAGTTCTCCTGGGTTTCCTTACCCTACTGCTCTCCACCCGGGTGCCCTTTCCCATAAAATCTCTTGCTCTGTCAGCACATGTGTCTCCTCGGACAATTCATTTCTGAGTGTTAGACAAGAGCCCAGTTTTGGGCCCTGGAAGGGGTCCCCTTTCCTGCAACAGCTCCATCACAAAATAGCTTGAATTAAAGACATCTTATAATACAGACATGATATCCTAACTAAGGAAAAGTACGGTCTGAAAAATAAGACATTCATGCAAGAACAATGACTCTCAAGAAAAGTGTGGAGGGTTTTGTCAACGAGGAAAATGCAAGTAGATACAGGAATGAATTTCAGAGGGAGACTCACCGACAAACTGTCAGGCTCGTGGCAAATTGCATGTCACCATAGAGATGCTGCTCGGTGACTTGTTTTTCTTTCTAGTTCTTCTCTGAGAGCAAGGATGCGGGTGTCAAATGAAACATCTGATACCTTTTGCAACGTGAAACTGCCAGGAAGGAAATTTGACACATCAGCCAAGAGCAGAAACTTCTGGTTTTTAGCAAGTTTATTAACTTATAAAAATTTTATCCAGGCCAGCTCATATCCCCTACTCCACTCACGGTTTATTGTTCAGTGTTACAGAGTAAAAAAAAAAAAAAAATTTCATTAAATGAGACAGGTCATTGATACAGGATGAGCAGGAATTCATACAATATACCACGTGGTGTTTAAGAGATGAATTCTACACAGCATGCAAAATGTGAGAGGAATATATTTGGGGCAATTCTGATGGGCAGACTCAACTGTATTTAGACGAGCTCTACAAGACAGCAAAGGCAATGAGAGGTTTCCAGAGAAACCAATGGAAGGACCAAGCCAAGTAAGTACGGCTAGATAACGGGGCTTCCCAGGCGGTGCTAGTGGTAGAGACTCCGCCTGCCAACGCAGGAGACGTGGGTTCAGTCCCTGGGTCAGGAAGATCCCCTGGAGAAGGAAATGGCAACCCTCTCCAGTATTCTTGCCTGGAGAATCCCATGGACAGAGGAGCCTGGTGGGCTACAATCCAGGGGGTCACACATGACTGACTGACTGAGCACATGATTAGATAATGTTGATGCTTATAACTTGTACGTGAAGAGTATATATCTAGGATGCAAACTTCTATGTGTAGAAAAGCAGTAATTGATAAAAGTTTAGAATAAAAAAGTATTGGACTATTACTTAGACTTCCCTCTGTTTCATTTAACAATTATTTCCTGGAAATCTTTGCAGCTAGGGTAAGCATTCATCTGTTCATTTATTCACTCAGTTGTGTTCGATTCTTTGCGACCCCAGGGACTGTAGCCAACAGATTCCTCTGTTCATGGGATTCTCCCGGCAAGAATGCTGGAGTAGGTTGCCACTTCCTCCTCCAGGGAATCTTTCCGACCCAGGGATCAAACCCATGTCTCTTGCATTAGCAGGCGACTTTACCTCTGAGCCATGAGGGACTCATAAGGACGTTAAAATGAATAAAACATAGTCTCCATCCTCCAGACATTAATGAGGAATGGAGGCAGACGCAGACTTTCTGGTGGGGAGACACAGGAGGAATGTACTTCGTGCAAAACAAGTGGAATGTGATGGGAATAGAGTAAAGAGAAGCGAGCTTACATAGCATCAACCCTCCTTTTCTTTCATCAAAGAGCCATTATCCAGACTTGCATGCCCAGCCTGCAGGACTTGAAGCCACTTCATGGTTAAATATACTTCTGTTCAAAACAACATTCTGCATGTAAATATCTGTCCTGTCCTCTCTCTGCCAAGGTCCATTAAAAGGTTAACAAAGCAGTGGTTTCATGTTTAAAAATATAAACCCACAAAGTAAATAACAACAGGAACGGGAGACGGCATAAAACAAGAGATTGAATGAATTTCTAGAAGAAAGTAGAAATATACACAGAGGTGGCTGCAGCTAAGGGAGCCAACCTTTCTGGAGACGCTGAGAGCAGTTCCATAGTCAGGGGGCAGCGGTGATGGACAGCAGCAGGGCGTATGGGGGCTAATTAAACGTCTGTGTCTGCGATGGTCAAAAACCTCAACCCCAGGTAGAATGTCTGGCAGGCAGATTTGTGTGCGTTAGTTACTCAGTCGTGTCCAGCTCTTTGTGACCCCATGGACTATAGCCCACCAGGGTCCTCTGTCCATGGGATTTCCCAGGCAAGAATACTGGAGTGGGTTGCCATGACCTCCTCCAGGGGATCTTCCCGGCTCAGAGCTCGAACTCGGATCTCCTGCATTGCAGGCAGATCCTTTACTGTCTGAGCCTCCATATACTCACTCATAAAGAAAACAGCAAGTGTTTTCACCTGAAGAAACAGAAAACTACCAAGGGATAATCAAAACAATTAATGTGGGCTCCGTCATCCCAGGGTGAAGTCCCTCCACATTCCAGTGTCAGGGTAACCCTCCACTTCATCACTAGGTCTCCCCCCACAAAAAGACATTTCTACCAGTTGACAAGTCCCACCAAGAAAACAGAGCACTAGTCAGCATTTCCATAAGGCCAGCGGAATTGCAGAAATGACCAGAAAGCTAAAGGAAGCCTGAGCATGGCAATAAAAAAAAAAAAAATACCCACCCTGACAAATCATGTAGAAAAGATAATCCCAGAAGAAAAGGAGGTGAGCTTATACATGTTCCTGATTCACATGAAAATTGATACTGATATTGCTAGCGACAAAATAGCTGATTATATAGTTAATCCCACTAGGGGATTGTAAATAGAAAAATATGAGAATCCCTTGTAAATTAATGATTACTCAAGAAAACAGGTTTGCTTAACCACAAACCAAGCAGGCTTGCTTGGCAACAAACCCATGAAACAGAAGCATGGGTGGTACCCCAAAACAGAAAAACAATGGCGGCATGAGACACACATCCTGTCCAGTAAGCTCAGTAAGTTAATGCTCCCTACGACATACTCTCTGCAGACATGAAAAGCAATAATGTGTGGACCTAGCTTGACCATGCGGGGGCAAGAAAACTCCCCTGCTCAACCCGGAGGAGGAGCTGATGATGGAAGCATGACGTCTACTCAGGAAAGACAGAGAAGGACTTCTCCCCTCCCCACTTTGCTTTGCTTATGAAACTGTAGCCCAGTAAGTTCTTGGGGTGCAGTGTTTCTCATTCATCTGCTTATAAGCCTCATAAGCATCCTATCCTAATAAATCACTGCTTATCTACCACTTGGCTCTCACTAAACTCTTCTCTGCACTGAGACAAAGGATTACGGTACCAGAGCTTTTTAGAGCCCCTAGAAATGACACCAGTTGGTTTCAATATGAGAATTAATATGAGAATTTATTACATCCAAGAAAGGAGGAGGATGCGGGTAGATGCTATGAAACAAGAACAATTGCTTAACAATCGTGCCACTTTTTAGTTGCTTCATACTGTGCCATGCCTACTTCCACTTAATTTGTTTACTTTGGAACACACTAGGAGTTGGTTGTTTGTTTGTTTGTTTTCAGTCATGTCCTACTCTTTTGACCCCATGGACTGCATCATGCCTGGTTTCCCTGTCCTTAACTGTCTCCCAGAGTTGCTCAAACTCATGTTCATTGAGTCAGTGATGCCATCCAACCATCTCATCCTCTGTCGTCCTCTTCTCCTCCTGCCCTCAATCTTTCCCAGCATCAGGGTCTGTACCAATGAGTCAGTTCTTCTCATCAAGTGGCCAAAGTATTGGAGCTTCAGCTTCAGCATCAGTCTTTCCAATGAATATTCAGGACTGATTTCCTTTAGGATTGACTGGTTTGTACAATTTAGGATTGTAGTCCAAGGGACTCTCAAGAGTCTTCTCCAACACCCAATTTGAAAGCATCAGTCTTCAGCTCTCAGCCTTTCTAATAGTCCAGCTCTCACATTTAGGAGAGAAATGTTCAATGGATCAATCTGAACATATTTTCTTAAGTTGCATATGGGGATCAGGACGTTGGAACCTTAGGGAAGCAGTGTGATCAAAAGCTACTTGATTCTTAGCTCTCAATAAGCAGCGTTTATATCATGGAGAGAATGGAAATCGTACTTATTCATTCAACAAATGTCTGCCGAGTATCTGCTCTGTGCCAGGCATTGTCAAGGCACCTGGGCTAGATCAGTAAACAAGATAAGAAACAGAATGAATAATGTACCTTCCTCTCCTGAGCTACATTCTCCTGGTTTAAATGCAAGAGGAGAGCTGAGTGCAGGGATGAGGGATTTTTTTAGCCTGAGTGAATGAGGGCCTTTGCAGGGAATGGGACTAGAGGAGTGATGATTTGAACAAGATCATTCAGCCTGCAACATTAATAATAGACTACAAGGGACAATGGTGGAAGCAGAGACCAGTAGGAAGCTGGGGTTTATTGTTTTATCTATGCACATTTATTTATCATTTATCTATACGCAAAGCACCAGAGACTTCACCCAGATTGTAAACATCAGCAAAAAGGCAGTATTAAATTAAATGCAGTGCCCACGAAGTCAGGGGGTGACGGAGGGAGGAGAACGCAGAGAAAACCGTGATCAGGGCCCACTGCTTCTCCCTACAAGCCCTTTTGTACTCTCCTGTTTTTCAGCTGCCTTCATGAATAACAGATTTTTTAAATCTATTTTTTAAATTAAAAAAAAATCAGATATTTAAATTTAGGTTAAATATGCCCACTTCAGTCTAGAAAGTAGCTTAAGTACATGTCACACAATTAGATCCAAATTGCTCTTTTTTCAGTATTTGGGGCATGACTCATTCTCTAAAGTGGCTTTCCAGGTGATTTTAAGACATTTATCATCTCCTTGCAGGTAATATGAGTGCTTTCTGGCCTCTTCATTTGCACACCTGCAATTCCTAATATTAAACATCTGACCTCAGATGAAAAGCAAGAGCTTGCCAGACTTAAATATGCAGCATAACATGGGAAAAAGAAAACCCAGGGATTCCAGGCTCTGCCGCTTAAGAGGAATGTGCCTCCCTTAGTCTCCCTGAGCACCTGCGAGAAGGACAGGAGATAAATGTCAGATTTGAGTGTTCAGTACCCTAATAGATGTGAAACACTTCGTCTAGGAAAAAGTGCTTAATATTGATGTTTATATAGTTAATGTTTCATGTGCCACTGATCATACTACATTGCATAGTGCTTCATAAATTCTATACATTTCACTCTTCCATGATCTTTGATAATAACTGTTGCTGTGCATGCTAAGTTCCTTCAGTCGTGTCTGAAGCTTTGCAACCCTATGGACTGTAGCCCGCCATGCGCCCTAGAACCCCTGTTTTGCAACAAGAGAAACCACTGCAGTGAGAAGCGAGAGAGTAGCCCCTGCTCCCTGCAACTAGAGACAGCCCATGGGCAAGAAAGAAGCCTCAACATGGCCAAAAATCAAAATTTTTTTAAATAAATAAAATAGCAATTACCTAACCTGCGAGAAGGACAGGAGATAAATGTCAGATTTGAGTGTTCAGTACCCTAATATATGTGAAACACTTCGTCTAGGAAAAAGTGCTTAATATTGATGTTTATATAGTTAATGTTTCATGTGCCACTGATCATACTACATTGCATAGTGCTTCATAAATTCTATACATTTCACTCTTCCATGATCTTTGATAATAACTGTTGCTGTGCATGCTAAGTTCCTTCAGTCGTGTCTGAAGCTTTGCAACCCTATGGACTGTAGCCCGCCATGCGCCCTAGAACCCCTGTTTTGCAACAAGAGAAACCACTGCAGTGAGAAGCGAGAGAGTAGCCCCTGCTCCCTGCAACTAGAGACAGCCCATGGGCAAGAAAGAAGCCTCAACATGGCCAAAAATCAAAATTTTTTTAAATAAATAAAATAGCAATTACCTTGAACTTTGATTTGTGTAGGACAGGTGGCTGTGCCCATCAGTCACTTTGTGTTGCTTCAAATCCAATTTCATCATCTTCCAGTTTTAAGTAAACATATTTTCTATCATGAATTCTTCATAGTCAAAGGAAACATTTTAAAGGACTACCTTATTCTATGTAAGGGCTTCCCATTGGTAAAGAATCCATCTGCCAATGCAGGAGATGTGGGTTCAATCCCTTGGTCTGGAAGGTCCCCAAAAGAAGGGAATGGCAACCTACTCCAGTGTTCTTGCCTGGGAAATCCCATGGACAGAGGAGCCTGGCAGGCTACAGTCCATGGGGTTGCAAAGAGTCGGACACAATTGTGCACACACACACATTCCATGTAAAATTATTCTCATGCAAATGACTTTATTTTTATCATATAACTTGGATGTTGGACTTTATGACATGATATTTTGACATGATATTTATGACATGACATTCAAAGGGAATTACTTCAATCACCATGAACACCTCTACATGTATCTTATATTCGAGGCTCCTACGGTCAAAATTCCTAATTCATCCTTCAAACACCCCAACCATTCATAGTATCAGGTCACTGAATGTTTAGAAACCAAGCTTTCACTGGCTTGCAATCTTCAGCTTGGCTGAAGACAGCCTATGGATGACACATTCTTACAGAAAACAAAAAAGATGGCCTTGTATTTTCCCTGAAACTTCATTATGGTGTTAACCTTTCAGCAAGGGATGGCATTTTAGAAATGCCACACGCATTTTAACTTTTGTTCCAGTTGCTAATGGCAAAGATGACCTATCAAGGAAGATAGGAGGAAAACAAGAACATCATCAACCATGTAATAACCTCAGTCCTTCAGGGTCATTAATATCCTATTTTTTACTCCGGCCAATGTGATTTTATTGGGGATAAATTTCTATCACTATCAGAGGATTGGGTACCCTGGGAGACTTTAAGTTATAAAGTCCTGTACAAATCTCACTTCCATTATATTCTTATATGTCTGTCTTTTCCTGAACTTTCTCTTGTCAGGTTGATTAGGAGGAATTGCTTCTGATGATCGATTTCTGAGCCCAAATTCACATACTAGACAATGAAAGATGCACCGTTGTTTTTCTTTTTTTCCCCTCATCCAAAAATATGTCTTTAAAAGATTTTCAGATCCTCAAAACAGAGCAAATTTTCTTGTCTGTTCTAGTTTGAAGAATAATATGCAGGCAAGATAATCCACCCTGCTGGACCATTCAGACTTGGGAAGGATATCATTAGGGTAATGAATAAGTAAGGCAGCCTCTTGCTGAATTAAGCATAGTAGCCAAGTCAGCCCTGACCACTAGCTAGATGGCAGTTGAAGATTTCAATGTGCTCAATATTTGGGACTTCCAAGCATTCAAATCCAAGGCCCCAATTTTAATAAATCCTCAAACAAAGGCATTCGTTTTCAAAAGGGTTTGTTCATCAGATATCAGCTGAGACATAAGTATTTAGGTCAAATGCCACAGTAAGTGGTAGGATTAGCAGAGACCAAGAAAGCATGTCCTTGCCTTCACAACACTTGCATCCCTGATGGAGCTCAGGGAGACATAGAGTGAGGGGGCTTTGGGGTGCCTGGTGTTGGGGGACCATTGCCATTTCATACGTGGTGGCTGTCAATGCCCTCTCTGATCAAAATGACTCCCATTTGGGCAGACTCTTTGCAGCCCCATGGACTGTAGTCCAACAAGCTCCTCTGTCCTTGGGATCCACCAGGCAAGAATACTGGAATGGGTTGCCACAGCTTCCTCCAGGGGGTCTTCCTGACCCAGCGATGGAACCCATGTCTCTTAGGTCTTCCGTATTGGCAGGCAGGTTCTTTACCACTAGAACCACCTGGTAAGAGGGCATAATACAAATACTATAGAGTGGATGGCTTAAACAGAAAACATTTATTTCTAACCATTCCCGGAAGCTGGGAAGTCCAAGATCAAGACAGATTCAGAGTCTGGAGAGGAACTGCTTCCTGGTTCAGGGACAGATGTCTTCTCCCTCTGTCCTCCCATAGTGGAAGAGGGGCGAGAGGACTCTTGAGGGTCTCTTACGACAGCACGGACCCCAATCCTGAGGAGTCTACCCTTATGATCACCTCCCAGAGGCTGCACCTCTGAATGCTGTCACCTTGGGGGTCAACATTTCAACATGGGAATTTTTTATGAATGTTTATTGGAGTATAGTTGATTTACAATGTTATGTTAGTTTCTTCTGTACAGGAAAATGGAAGTTACACATATACATACATCCACTCTCAGTTCTCACCCCTCCTTTTCCCACACTGGGCTTGTTGCTCTTCTGGGAAGAAAAAGAAAATGTCGCTTTCTGGAACACTTGCCCCTATGCCTTTGTGTGACTCATCCCCTCACTTTGTTTGGGTTTTTACTCCAATGCCATCTTCGCAGAAAGGTCTTCCCAGAGACCCTACCTGAACGACAGCAGCCTTGCTTCCTGTGACACCTGCCTCTGCTATTTCCCTTCCTAGGACTGTCACCCTCAAATATCAAAGTATATATATTTTTTGTTCATTTATTAATTTTCTGTCTCAGCCAAAAGCATAAGCCCCGAGGGCAAGACCTTTTTTTCTCTCCTTCATCACTGTCTGTCCCAGAACAGTCAACAGATGGATGGTGGAGGGATGAATAAGCAGACTTCCGGCCAGGGAAATTTAAGGATGCTCCTCTGGTCTTACACCTCTGCCGCAGAGGTGTTTTGTTTTGTTTTCCAGAAAAAAAGAATGTCAAAGTGTTAGTCGCTCAGTTGTGTCCAACTCTTTGCGACCTCATGGACTGTAGCCCCCGAGGCACCTCTGTCCATGGGGATTCCCCAGGCCAGAATACTGGAGTGGGTGGCAATTTCCTTCTCCAGGGGATTGTCCCAACCCAGGGATCGAACCCAGGTCCTTCTGTTCTCTGTCGCCTGGCTCTTTGGCTTTGGGGAGAAAGCAGGCGAGCACCTGCGTTGCGTCTCTGCTCCTTCGTGGTCCTGTCACCTCCCGCAGAGCCCATCTCCTCCAGTGTTTGCACTTTTCACTGAAGCATCACTTAAGCATTCCCTTTCAGGTTTCACCATGCACTCCCAGAAGCTCGCTGTTTCTGAATCAAAGGAGGAGCCTTTTTTTTTCCCCCTGGTACTATGTTACATTTGGATTTTTTAAAATGTTTATTCCACAATTCATTGAAAAACTAGTGAAAGGGAAAGTTGCTCAGTCGTGTCCGACTCTTTGCAACACCATGGACTATACATAGAATTCTCTAGGCAAGAATACTGGAGTGAGTAGCCATTCCCTTCTCCAGGGAATCTTCCCAACCCAGGGATCTAACCCAGGTCTCTTGCATTGCAGGCAGATTCTTCACCAGCTGAGCCACCAGGGAAGCCCTAAACAGCAACAAATTGTTAATTACTTATTAAGCAATTAATTCTTAATTACTTATCCTAAAGTTTTGCAGAATGGCATGCAAGACCTGGGGCTTCCCTGATAGCTCTGCTGGAAAGAATTTGCTTGCAATGCAGGAGATCTGGGTTCGATCCCTAAGTCAGGAAGATCCCCTGGAGGAGGGCATGGCAACCCATTCCAGTATTCTTGCCTGGAGAATCCCCATAGACAGGGAAGCCTGGTGGACTACAGTCAGTGGGGTCACAGGGTTGGACAGGACAGAATGACTAAGCTCAGCACAGCATGCGAGACCTGAGGAAAGCCATAGAGTTATAGTGTGGTCTTAAATTATCTTTGTGTTAGCTGTAGAAAATACTTGGAAACCAGATAAAGAAATAGTTGAGAACATAAACTTAGGAAAGATTTCTCAACGTTGGCACAACTGACATTTGTGCTACATAAATACTTGTTGGCAGCACCCCTGGCCTCTTATCCACTAGGGACCAGGAGCGTCCTCCCCCTGCCCTGTGTGACAACTGATAATGTGCCAAATGTTTCCTGTGGAGGGTGGGTTGGGGATCACCCCTCACTGGAGAACCACTGGCCTAAGAGCTTCAAATTCCCATTCCACCGCTTACCAGCTAAATGACTGCAAGGCGAGATGACCTCACTGTGCCTCAGTTCCCGATTCCTAGCCTTGGAATAATAATGCTCCTTTCTTTGTTGTGCTAGTTGTGAGGATGTAATGAAACAGTGCATGGAAAGTGCTTAAATCAGCACCTGGCTCTTCAGCGCTCCGTGCTCTTCGTGTTTAGTCATTGCGTTGTGTCTGACTTTTCTGTGACTCTGTGGACCGCCAGACTCCTGTGTCCATGGGATTTCTCAGGCCAGAATACTGGAGCAGGCTGCCACCTCCTTCTCCAGGGGAGCTTCCTGCATCCAGGGACGGAAATCTCATCTCTCGTGTCTCCTTCATTGGCAGGTGGGTTCTTTACCGCTGAGCCACCAGGGAGGCCCCAAACACTCAATAAGTGTTAGTTATTCTTTAGAATGAAAATTCTAAAATACAGCACCAGGCTGACTGGGCTTTTCTAATGAAGGGAGCTGTCCCTGAGTGGAGACTGCCCCTTCAGTTCAGTCGCCCAGTGCCTCTGATTCTCTGCGACCCCATGGACTGCGGCACGCCAGGCTCCCCTGTCCTTCACTGTCTCCCGGAGCTTACTCAGACTCATGTCCATCAAGACAGTGATGTGATCCAACCATCTCGTGGTCCTCTGTTGTCCCCTTCTCCTCCTGCCTTCAATCTTTCCCAACATCAGGGTCTTTTCCAGTGAGTGGAAACTTGGGTACAGGTTTATGTACAAAGTATATTACCCAAAGGAACTTAAACACATATTAAGTAAAACAATCATATGAGTCTACAAAAAGAATTATCCTAGGTCAAACATTTTTGGAATGCTTTCTAGATGTCAAGGGCATTACATTTCCTCATTTTATCCTGAAAACAAGGTGGAATTCTATTATTTCAGTCCCATTTAACCGTGGGGCGATTTCAGCCTCCTGGGAATCAAGCCACTTGTCCAAATCCACCCAGATCCAAAGCAGCAGATCCAAAACTTAAACCCAAGTCTGTGTGTAGGCTAAGTCACTTCAGTCATGTCTGACTCTTAACGATCCTATGGACTGTAGCCCACCAGGTTACTCTGTCCATGAGATTCTCCAGGAAAGAATACTGGAGAGGATTGCCATGCCCTCCTTCAGAGGATCTTCCCGACCTAGAGATCAAAGCCAGGTCTCCTGCATTGGCAGGTGGATTCTTTCCCGCTGAGCCACCAGGGAAGCCCCTCCTGAGTACCTGCCTGCCCATAAAGATGCCCTGAGAGTCCTAAGCTTGCTTATTCTTTCCATCTCTGGTCTGCGGTCTTGCCCAGGCTCTGACTTTTCTCCTTAGCTTTCCTCCTCCAAAAGAGGGCTCCCTCACTTCACATTCCCTCCTCCCAGTGGAAAGCACTTTCTGAAACAGACTCCCTGGCTCAGACCCCGCCCTAAGACTGCTCGAGGGGCCATTTGTGAGCAAACAGGCTTCAAGTTGGTGCTGCAGCTATGAAGGTCCTGCGATGAGACGTTTTCAAATGGCGACAGCTCTCATTTGAATGCCCCCTACCTCTTCCCCTAAGCAGACACTTCAGCTTCCCCTTGTTGAGCCCAACCGAAGAGTTAATCAAGCGCCTGAAATTAGTCCCAGGGAGCTGAAGTCATGGCATCCTGCCCTGCCTGCCTATTTTTCAAATTTAAAGACACTGGGCTTCCAAAGAGTTGATACTTGAGCCTCTTTTAAACACATAGAATACTGAGATTGGGTGTGTGGGGTCTGCCATTAGCCTAAAACAGCTGAAAGTAGGGCATGAGAAGAAATGTATTTTAGTTTCTTCTTTTGATCAGGTTCTTTTCTGATTTAAAAGCAGAATAAATCAATAAGCTCAAAAAGAAAAATATGCAGAAATATATACATATCAAATAGTTTTTCTCAGTTGTTTGCAGAGTTTTTTAATCTTAATTCTTTTTTTTAATTCAGTATAATGAGAGACCTGGGGCTTCCCAGGTGTCACTAATGGTAAACAACCCACCTGCTAATACAGGAGACCCAAGAGATTTGATCCCTGGGTTGGGAAGGTCCCCTGGAGGAGGACATGGCAATCCACTCCAGTATTCTTGCCTGGAAAATCCCATGGACAAAGGAAGCCAATGAGCTACTGTTCATGGGGCTGCAAAGAGTCAGACACAACTGAAGCGACTTAGAGAAAATGAAAGTGAAAGTTGCTCAGTCGTGTCTGACTCTTTGTGACCCCATGGACTATACAGTTCATGGAATTCTCCAGGCCAGCACACTGGAGTGGGTAGCCTTTCCCTTCTCCAAGGAATCTTCCCAATCCAGGGATAGAACCCAGGTCTCTTGCATTGCAGATGGATTCTTTACCAGCTGAGCCACAAGGGAAGCCCAAGAATACTGGAGTGGGTAGCCTATCCCTTCTCCAGCAGATATTCCTGACCCAGGAATTGAACTGGGGTCTCCTGCATTACAGGTGGATTCTGTACCAACTAAGCTATCAGGGAAAGCCCAAAAGCAACTTAACACACACACAATGAGAGGCCTATTCTGCCTGACGAGCCAAAAGTAAGTTGCCACCAATGGGCTAGTTTGCACAAGAAGGCTACATTCCCTAAGAGGAACAGAAATAAGATTTTGAGGGCTGATGTGATTAAGACTTTCAAGGGGCCAAACTGTAGAGATAAATTTTACCTCCAAGTTTCAATCAAAAAGCTGTCCTAAGGGACAAAGGGTCTAGCTTCTAGGGAGGGAAGATTTTGAGGGAGGGTACCCACCCCCAGGGACAAGTTTATGGTGAGGAGAGAGGGAGAACTTTAAATAAGACAGTAGAAGGAAGGAAGACCACCTCAAGAAAGTAGTCTATTTAGAAAAAGTCATTGTAAAAATAGAGATTGAATAGACAAAGGGATCAGGACCAAACCATATATACAGATGAACTCTGACCCACCACAAGCAGTAACCTGATGGGAAGCCAACTGCCTGTCTACAGTAAATAACCCAGGAAGTCAGCCTGCTGTCACAGACTTGCAGAAGCCAGGTTGCCATCTCTACCGACAATCCAGGGAGCTAAACAATAATTCGTGTAACAATCTGCCCCGAAGGGCCAGCTCTTGATTAACAACTCATAGTTTCCCTAATTTTCACTCCCTACTCCCACCTTAGTACCAATCAGAGAAAGCCAAATATGCATCCTGACCAATTATAGAGGAGCCACACTTCTGGTTGGCCCGCCCCCTGGCCAGCAGCCTCCAATCAGGGAGGGGCCTTCCCTGTTTCCTCTCTGAGGCTCTCCCACTCTACGGCCTGCTCTTGAGTCTCTGCCAGAGGCAACGGATGTGGCTGCCTCCCTTGCTACAGCAAGCTCAGAACAAAAAGCCCATTTTTCTCATGTGGTTGGTTTTTATTTCCACAAAAATAAACTGAAAGGTCTAAGGTATATCTCAGGGGCCTAATGAAAAGACCTCAGAAGACCTCCTGGATTGGGTGGGAAGCACCGTCCCTTTGCCTGTAACCATAACCCACGTCCCTGTTCCCTGGGCCTGAGGCAGCCTCAGAAGGAAACCTGAGTCAGTTCAGCTCTATGAATTCAAGCACTGGTTCCTCATCTCAATTTGGCTCCTGGTTCTCGGTGTGGCTTTGGCAAGTCTCAACATTCCCCAGACCCTCCTGTAACAATTGTTTGAGCTCTGAGGATTGGCCTTGTGAAATAAAATGTTTTCTGCTCTACTGTTGCTGCTGCTAAGTCGCTTCAGTCATTTCCGACTCTGTGCGACCCCATAGACAGCAGCCCACCAGGCTCCCTCCGTCCCTGGGATTCTCCAGGCAAGAACACTGGAGTGGGCTGCCATTTCCTTCTCCTTCTGCTTTACACTCTACCAGTAAACGAACCTTTTCCAAATACAGATTTCTGAGCCCAGGTGAAACAAAGTCTGCCATTTGGAAGCCATCAGCTAGATTCCTCCCCGGTAAACACTGAGGAGCTGGGGCGGAGGGTGGGGAAGTCAGGAAGATCCCCTGGAGGAGGGCATGGCAACCCATTCCAGTATTCTTGCCTGGAGAATCCCCATAGACAGGGAAGCCTGGTGGACTACAGTCAGTGGGGTCACAGGGTCGGACAGGACAGAATGACTAAGCTCAGCACAGCATGCGAGACCTGAGGAAAGCCATAGAGTTATAGTGTGGTCTTAAATTATCTTTGTGTTAGCTGTAGAAAACACTTGGAAACCAGATAAAGAAATAGTTGAGAACATAAACTTAGGAAAGATTTCTCAACGTTGGCACAACTGACATTTGTGCTACATAAATACTTGTTGGCAGCACCCCTGGCCTCTTATCCACTAGGGACCAGGAGCGTCCTCCCCCTGCCCTGTGTGACAACTGATAATGTGCCAAATGTTTCCTGTGGAGGGTGGGTTGGGGATCACCCCTCACTGGAGAACCACTGGCCTAAGAGCTTCAAATTCCCATTCCACCGCTTAGCAGCTAAATGACTGCAAGGCGAGATGACCTCACTGTGCCTCAGTTCCCGATTCCTAGCCTTGGAATAATAATGCTCCTTTCTTTGTTGTGCTAGTTGTGAGGATGTAATGAAACAGTGCATGGAAAGTGCTTAAATCAGCACCTGGCTCTTCAGCGCTCCGTGCTCTTCGTGTTTAGTCATTGCGTTGTGTCTGACTTTTCTGTGACTCTGTGGACCGCCAGGCTCCTGTGTCCATGGGATTTCTCAGGCCAGAATACTGGAGCAGGCTGCCACCTCCTTCTCCAGGGGAGCTTCCTGCATCCAGGGACGGAAATCTCATCTCTCGTGTCTCCTTCATTGGCAGGTGGGTTCTTTACCGCTGAGCCACCAGGGAGGCCCCAAACACTCAATAAGTGTTAGTTATTCTTTAGAATGAAAATTCTAAAATACAGCACCAGGCTGACTGGGCTTTTCTAATGAAGGGAGCTGTCCCTGAGTGGAGACTGCCCCTTCAGTTCAGTCGCCCAGTGCGTCTGATTCTCTGCGACCCCATGGACTGCGGCACGCCAGGCTCCCCTGTCCTTCACTGTCTCCCGGAGCTTACTCAGACTCATGTCCATCAAGACAGTGATGTGATCCAACCATCTCGTGGTCCTCTGTTGTCCCCTTCTCCTCCTGCCTTCAATCTTTCCCAACATCAGGGTCTTTTCCAGTGAGTGGAAACTTGGGTACAGGTTTATGTACAAAGTATATTACCCAAAGGAACTTAAACACATATTAAGTAAAACAATCATATGAGTCTACAAAAAGAATTATCCTAGGTCAAACATTTTTGGAATGCTTTCTAGATGTCAAGGGCATTACATTTCCTCATTTTATCCTGAAAACAAGGTGGAATTCTATTATTTCAGTCCCATTTAACCGTGGGGCGATTTCAGCCTCCTGGGAATCAAGCCACTTGTCCAAATCCACCCAGATCCAAAGCAGCAGATCCAAAACTTAAACCCAAGTCTGTGTGTAGGCTAAGTCACTTCAGTCATGTCTGACTCTTAACGATCCTATGGACTGTAGCCCACCAGGTTACTCTGTCCATGAGATTCTCCAGGAAAGAATACTGGAGAGGATTGCCATGCCCTCCTTCAGAGGATCTTCCCGACCTAGAGATCAAAGCCAGGTCTCCTGCATTGGCAGGTGGATTCTTTCCCGCTGAGCCACCAGGGAAGCCCCTCCTGAGTACCTGCCTGCCCATAAAGATGCCCTGAGAGTCCTAAGCTTGCTTATTCTTTCCATCTCTGGTCTGCGGTCTTGCCCAGGCTCTGACTTTTCTCCTTAGCTTTCCTCCTCCAAAAGAGGGCTCCCTCACTTCACATTCCCTCCTCCCAGTGGAAAGCACTTTCTGAAACAGACTCCCTGGCTCAGACCCCGCCCTAAGACTGCTCGAGGGGCCATTTGTGAGCAAACAGGCTTCAAGTTGGTGCTGCAGCTATGAAGGTCCTGCGATGAGACGTTTTCAAATGGCGACAGCTCTCATTTGAATGCCCCCTACCTCTTCCCCTAAGCAGACACTTCAGCTTCCCCTTGTTGAGCCCAACCGAAGAGTTAATCAAGCGCCTGAAATTAGTCCCAGGGAGCTGAAGTCATGGCATCCTGCCCTGCCTGCCTATTTTTCAAATTTAAAGACACTGGGCTTCCAAAGAGTTGATACTTGAGCCTCTTTTAAACACATAGAATACTGAGATTGGGTGTGTGGGGTCTGCCATTAGCCTAAAACAGCTGAAAGTAGGGCATGAGAAGAAATGTATTTTAGTTTCTTCTTTTGATCAGGTTCTTTTCTGATTTAAAAGCAGAATAAATCAATAAGCTCAAAAAGAAAAATATGCAGAAATATATACATATCAAATAGTTTTTCTCAGTTGTTTGCAGAGTTTTTTAATCTTAATTCTTTTTTTTAATTCAGTATAATGAGAGACCTGGGGCTTCCCAGGTGTCACTAATGGTAAACAACCCACCTGCTAATACAGGAGACCCAAGAGATTTGATCCCTGGGTTGGGAAGGTCCCCTGGAGGAGGACATGGCAATCCACTCCAGTATTCTTGCCTGGAAAATCCCATGGACAAAGGAAGCCAATGAGCTACTGTTCATGGGGCTGCAAAGAGTCAGACACAACTGAAGCGACTTAGAGAAAATGAAAGTGAAAGTTGCTCAGTCGTGTCTGACTCTTTGTGACCCCATGGACTATACAGTTCATGGAATTCTCCAGGCCAGCACACTGGAGTGGGTAGCCTTTCCCTTCTCCAAGGAATCTTCCCAATCCAGGGATAGAACCCAGGTCTCTTGCATTGCAGATGGATTCTTTACCAGCTGAGCCACAAGTTCCCTTGTGGCCCAAGAATACTGGAGTGGGTAGCCTATCCCTTCTCCAGCAGATATTCCTGACCCAGGAATTGAACTGGGGTCTCCTGCATTACAGGTGGATTCTGTACCAACTAAGCTATCAGGGAAAGCCCAAAAGCAACTTAACACACACACAATGAGAGGCCTATTCTGCCTGACGAGCCAAAAGTAAGTTGCCACCAATGGGCTAGTTTGCACAAGAAGGCTACATTCCCTAAGAGGAACAGAAATAAGATTTTGAGGGCTGATGTGATTAAGACTTTCAAGGGGCCAAACTGTAGAGATAAATTTTACCTCCAAGTTTCAATCAAAAAGCTGTCCTAAGGGACAAAGGGTCTAGCTTCTAGGGAGGGAAGATTTTGAGGGAGGGTACCCACCCCCAGGGACAAGTTTATGGTGAGGAGAGAGGGAGAACTTTAAATAAGACAGTAGAAGGAAGGAAGACCACCTCAAGAAAGTAGTCTATTTAGAAAAAGTCATTGTAAAAATAGAGATTGAATAGACAAAGGGATCAGGACCAAACCATATATACAGATGAACTCTGACCCACCACAAGCAGTAACCTGATGGGAAGCCAACTGCCTGTCTACAGTAAATAACCCAGGAAGTCAGCCTGCTGTCACAGACTTGCAGAAGCCAGGTTGCCATCTCTACCGACAATCCAGGGAGCTAAACAATAATTCGTGTAACAATCTGCCCCGAAGGGCCAGCTCTTGATTAACAACTCATAGTTTCCCTAATTTTCACTCCCTACTCCCACCTTAGTACCAATCAGAGAAAGCCAAATATGCATCCTGACCAATTATAGAGGAGCCACACTTCTGGTTGGCCCGCCCCCTGGCCAGCAGCCTCCAATCAGGGAGGGGCCTTCCCTGTTTCCTCTCTGAGGCTCTCCCACTCTACGGCCTGCTCTTGAGTCTCTGCCAGAGGCAACGGATGTGGCTGCCTCCCTTGCTACAGCAAGCTCAGAACAAAAAGCCCATTTTTCTCATGTGGTTGGTTTTTATTTCCACAAAAATAAACTGAAAGGTCTAAGGTATATCTCAGGGGCCTAATGAAAAGACCTCAGAAGACCTCCTGGATTGGGTGGGAAGCACCGTCCCTTTGCCTGTAACCATAACCCACGTCCCTGTTCCCTGGGCCTGAGGCAGCCTCAGAAGGAAACCTGAGTCAGTTCAGCTCTATGAATTCAAGCACTGGTTCCTCATCTCAATTTGGCTCCTGGTTCTCGGTGTGGCTTTGGCAAGTCTCAACATTCCCCAGACCCTCCTGTAACAATTGTTTGAGCTCTGAGGATTGGCCTTGTGAAATAAAATGTTTTCTGCTCTACTGTTGCTGCTGCTAAGTCGCTTCAGTCATTTCCGACTCTGTGCGACCCCATAGACAGCAGCCCACCAGGCTCCCTCCGTCCCTGGGATTCTCCAGGCAAGAACACTGGAGTGGGCTGCCATTTCCTTCTCCTTCTGCTTTACACTCTACCAGTAAACGAACCTTTTCCAAATACAGATTTCTGAGCCCAGGTGAAACAAAGTCTGCCATTTGGAAGCCATCAGCTAGATTCCTCCCCGGTAAACACTGAGGAGCTGGGGCGGAGGGTGGGGGGAGGAGGGGCGGGATGTGAGCGGTAGCCATCCACCACATTCACCATCTCTTATGTTAAACAAGAAATTAATATGTGAACAATAAAGAAAGCAGGATTGGCCCCACATAGCTAGATGCATATGAAAGAAATGATTTCAGCAAGCCCAGATGCTTGCAGCTTTCCATACGTAGAAGATTGCTAAATCTCCTTATGTGAGAGATTTAGTTTTATCTTAATTAACAGGGATCTTTTAATATTCAGATTACCTGTCCCTCACTGCAAACTTGTTTATAGTCTGGCTCCTCCCCTGCCTCCTTCGAGTCAGCTCTCTCCAGGTTCCCTGAGATACTGTCTCCCAGACTCAAGTCCTAACATTCCCACCAAATAAAGCCTAACTCAACTTTTTAGGGTCTTCCCTTGTGGCTCAGCTGGTAAAGAATCCACCCACAATGTGGGAGATCTGGGTTTGATCCCTGGGTTGGGAACGTCCCCTGGAGAAGGGAAAGGCTACCCACTCCAGTATTCTGGTCTAGAGAATTCAATGGACTATATAGTCCATTGCAAAGAGTCGGACACAACTGAGCGACTTTCACTTCACGTTACAACTTGCTCGGTTGTCGGTATTTTTTTTAGTGGCCAGCCTCCAAGGTCTAAAGCTTTTTTCATTTATCTTTGTTTTCCTTTGTTCCTTGGACATTGTGTTTAGCCTATAACCAGTGTCCCTACCCAACACCTTCAAGAGAGCTTTGCACACAGAGGCCTTCTAATCACCAATAATAACTGACCGTCAAGAAACTATTGTCCTGCAAGGATTTTGAATAGATAACTCCTGCAAATGCACAGGCTTTTATTTGTTTTAATAAAGGTGAGTCTAAACTTGCTTGTCACAGTGAGTTGAAATGTCAATACGCATTAAACTTGGGCATATGCTGGTTTAGAGTTTTGGCTAAGGAAGAATTAAGGATGTAACACAAAACCCTAAGTCTCATGGCTCCAGAAAACATATATTTATTTTTCTTAGTAAAGCTTATTCCTGACCTGTGGGCATTTTGCCACCAAGAGGTGACTCAGGGACCTTATGGATCCATCATTTTCAGCAACAAGTTCTCAGTTACCACATTTGCCTGCATCAAGTCAGAAGAGAAAGACTGTGGAACCAGGTGCACAGGTATGAACATGATTTCTAGCACATTCTATCAGCTACATCTCAATCATGTGAATACACCTACCTCACTGCAAGGAAAATGTGAACTAACTCTCAGCTCAGAGGAAAGAGAATGGGTTTGATTAAGAGCTAACCAGTTTCTGCCTCATTTATTAGGGCCAAACATCTCTGCTGTGAAGACCTCCTTGCAAATATCACTCCCCTATCCAAACACCTGGCTTAGTTTCTAGAAAACGTGCACAGGCTAAGCTCTAAATTGGATTCTTCATACATCAAAGGATATAGTCAACTCTTTACAGCTCAAGCTTCTCAGACATGAAGGGCAGCTCACAACGATGACAGCAACAGCAAAAAGTCCTGCCAAATTTCTCTGCCTTTAAAAAGAACTCTGTGCTTTAACTTTATTGCTTCTAGAAGTGTTGCAGCTTTCATGAGCCAGTGAACTAGTTAATTGGCTGCGGTAATAACTGGGTGTTGGAAGGTGGCACTTAACCTAACAAATATTAAGAAACTGTGACTCTGGAGAATGAGCTTTCAAGGGTGAAGGGCGTGTCATGGGTCAACAGGACACCATACGTGACAGTTAAGGATGAGGGAGGAAATGACATTTTAGAAAGGTGAAAATTGTGAAAAATGATCAGCTTTGCCTCCCTTTCTGAGTCATTAAGACCATATGCTCTTATAAAGCTGACTTTTTTGAGCTACAGTTACAGTACAAAAAAAGAAAAGGTTTGTTTGCTTGACATTCTGTGTCTGCCTTTTTTCCCATTTATATATGTATAGCCCGAGAAAATCTGATGAAAAAAGTAATTGAGATTTTGATTCTAAAGCAGATCTTGATTTATTTTGACTTGTCCACAGAGTCTAGCAAAATGATCTATGCCTTCCTACAGAAATAGGACTTCCAGATGCAAAGAATGCTGTGTGCTATCCACAGACAGTCAAAGCCCGCCTCGCAGCCCACCCCAAGGGCATCCTTCAAGGGCAGCCAAGATCAAGGTTCCTTCATCAGACTGGCACATGCCAAGCTTCACGTCAATTTCTATAGGCGTGAACTTGAGGGCCATACTGTATTCGAATTTTCCCTGGAGTTCACCAGGAAGTAAGGTCCACTTTGAGGTGATTCATTGAAAAAACAGTTACAGAATAAAACTAGTCTGGCAGTTTTTTTTAATGGAAAAATGTGACATGATGTATGAACCTGGCTTACAAACAACCACCTGTTGTCCATGGTCATTGGCTGAAAATCAGCTCTCAATTTTCTGGCTTGTTGTACAGCTCTGCTTGCTTCGGCCAATGACCACAATACATAAGGTGGTAATCTCACTTCCCCATCCCAGGCCACAGGCCACCCCAGCTGAATACAAAGTTATTATGGCAGGTATTTATAGTATGTATAATATCTGAAAAGCATGTGGGCCCATGTTGTCTTTTTCCTCTATGTCTCTCTCATTACTTGCCACCTTATATTACCAGTGCCTTTCCCATCCTCCATTAGCACGGATAAATTGCTGTTGATTATAGTTCAGTTCCTTTTTGAGTGGGTTAAGTGCAATAAAATGAGCAGAAAAGTAGCAAGCAAGGCCTCAGTGTGACATCAACAGCCCGTAATGGCGTATTTTTACCTCTGATATTTTCACAGATGATTCTGTCTGAAATTCTCCAATTTGGGGTAATGATGCTGAAAGTGTGTAATGTAAGAAATTGGGGTAGAAGCAACAGACGAAGATGATGATGGTGATGGTGATGGAAGGGTTATGTGTGGCTAAAAATCAGCCCTGTGTGAAACGCTGGTTGGGGCTAATAACCCAAGGGGTAAAATAAGCCTCGATTCTATGGTTCCATTAGTAAAAAGGTGATGTTTCAAATTTACTTTTAAAAAAATGGAAAGAATGTTTCTGACTGTCTATTTAGAAATGAGGGACCTGGCTTCTGGATTAAGAAAACCATTCTGGCTATAACTCTCTAGGGGCATAGGGATCTTTCACTTAGAATCATCCATCTTTTTAAAATCCCTTATTATTGTTATTATTATTTTTTGGCACTAAATTGTTGGACCAAATGTCGTGGGCCTGTTGGTGTTGATGGGATCTAGACGTGAATTCTTATTTATGGAACTATGAGGACGACTGCTGTGGAATCTTTCAGTAAACACGTGTACACCTTTCTATTGAATATATATCTAGAGGTGGCATTGGGGGTCCGCTGACTATGCATATGTTTAGTATTAATGTGTGGAGGAGGAAATGTCAACCCACTCCAGTGCTCTTCCCTGGAGAATTCCATGGACAGAGGAGCCTGGTGGGCTGCCGTCCATGGGGTAGCACAGAGTTGGACACGACTGAAGTGACTTAGCATACATGCATGTATTGGAGAAGGAAATGGCAACCCACTCCAGTGTTCTTGCCTGGAGAATCCCAGAGACAGCAGAGCCTGGTGGGCTGCCATCTTTGGGGCCGCACAGAGTCGGACAGGACTGAAGCGACTTAGCAGCAGCAGCAGCAGCAGTGTTAATGTGATAGATACTGCCAAAGAATTTACAGAATGGTCATACCAATTCACACCCCTTCTAGCAGTATGCAGGCACCCTTGTTACTCCTAGCCTCATCAGCATTTGATCATTTTAAAAATCTTTTTCACTTTAGCAGTTCTGGAGGATGTCCATCAGTGACTTTTAATGTATTCTGAATAAATCCAGCAGCCTCATTCCCCTTCAATATTTGACCCTATAAATGCCCTTCTGTATATCATGAACTCATTTCGTTCTGGTTCAGTACATCCTGAATTTCATCATCTTTCCCATCACACCATCAGTTCAGTTCAGTTCAGT
>SJYT01043487.1:196170-210018 GCA_006410635.1 Cephalophus harveyi
GGTGACAATATACAGCCTTGACGCACTCCTTTTCCTATTTGGAACCAGTCTGTTGTTCCATGTCCAGTCCTAACTGTTGCTTCCTGACCTGCATACAGATTTCTCAAGAGGCAGGTTAGGTGGTCTGGTATTCCCATCTCTTTCAGAATTTTCCACAGTTTATTGTGATCCACACAGTCAAAGGCTTTGGCATAGTCGATAAAGCAGAAGTAGATGTTTTTCTGGAACTCTCTTGCTTTTTCCATGATCCAGCGGATGTTGGCAATTTGATCTCTGGTTCCTCTGCCTTTTCTAAAGCCAGCTTGAACATCAGGGAGTTCACGGTTCACGTATTGCTGAAGCCTGGCTTGGAGGATTTTGAGCATTACTTTACTAGCATGTGAGATGAGTGCAATTGTGCGGTAATTGGAGCATTCTTTTGCATTGCCTTTCTTTGGAATTGGAATGAAAACGGACCTTTTCCAGTCCTGTGGCCACTGCTGAGTTTTCCAAATTTGCTGGCAGATTGAGTGCAGCACTTTCACAGCATCATCTTTCAGGATTTGAAACAGCTCAACTGGAATTCCCTCTATTATTCCTAAATTTTTAAATTAGATTTTTTTTTTTAATTATGTATTTGGGGTTTCTTTTTGGTTGTGTCGCACGGTGTCTGCAATGTTAGTTGCCCAACCAGAGATTGAACTCACACAGTCTGCAGTGGAAGCCCAGAGCCTTAACCACTAGACCTCCAGGGAAGTCCCATGCTAAGCTTTAATAGAGAGAGATATGTTGACAGGATAGCTCTTCATTAGAATAATAATTTTTGCTTGGGGTGTTCAGAAATAATAACCAGTCCATCATCAACATCATCTGACTAATGTTTTTCTTTCTTTTTAAAAAATAATTATCCTTTCTTTATAAGGATATTTTCTTAAAAAAAAAAAAAGATTTTGCTTTAAAAGATCTTGCTTGGAGATATTCTATGTAAGAACCAAAAAAAAAAAAGGCAGGCAATATTTCCCAACCACTTTGCAGCATTTTTCTTTTATTTTTATTTCTCTGCAGATTCCCTTCTTCTCTGATCATATTCTTTACTACAGCTTCGTTTGCCAACTCTGAGTATCTTAAGTCCTGTGATACCTTCCAACCTTGACAATGAGAGAAGTTTTCTATAATTTTATTCGTTTATTCTCCCATTTGTTATTTGATTCTTTATTACATATTTGTTCATTGTTTATTGAGTATCAAGCACTTTGATAGGACATAGAGATATGAATTATTGTAACAAATGATCCTTGTCCTCTGTCATTAACTGAATTGAAACTGAAGCTGTTAGTTGCTCAGTCGTGTCTGACTCTTTGAGACCCCACTGACCATAGTCCACCAAGGCTCCTCTGTCCATGGGATTCTCCAGGCAAGAATATTGGAGTGGGCTGCCATTTCCTCCTCCAGGGAATCTTCTGGACTCAGGGATCAAATCCTGGTCTCCTGCATTGCAGGCAGATTCTTTACCATCTGAGCACCAGGGAAGCTCCAACTGAATTGTGTCCCCCTCAAAATTAATGTGTTGGAGCCATAACCCTAGTGTGACAATAGAAAGAGGTAATTGAAGTTAAACAAGGTTATAAGGGTGGAGCCCTGCTTCAACATGACCCATGTCCTTATAAGAAAAGGCAGAGATAGCAAGGATGCTTTTGCGCATAGGAAAAGCCCTGTGATAACACGGGGCAAGGAGGCAGCCACCTAACCAGCTGAAAAGAGAAGGCTCAGAGGAAACCAACTCTGCTGGTACCTGGACCTTGGACTTTCAGCTTCCAAAACTGTGAGAAATTAATTCTTGTCATTTAAGCCAACCAGTATTTGGCATTTTGTTATGGCAGCCTTAGCGAACTAATACAACCTTGAACAGCTTTCCATCCTGGGAAGACATGAAGGAAATCATCATTTACAGTCGTGATGTGAAATACATTGTTATGACGGAGGTGCACAGGGATAACCCAGAGGCAGAGAGAGAGCACCGTGGCAAATAGACAAGGGTGAGAGGTGATAGAAGAGGTCTTTCTCTTGGAAGACGATGCCTAAGCAGAGTCTAAAAGAATTAGCAGACTTCATCTGGGCCAAGGATAGTGAAGGGCATTCCCCAGAGAAGAACCTACACCTGCCAAAGAATGGAGAATATGGCACGGACAGTGTTAACTAAGGAGTTCAGAATGGGTGCCAGGTAGGTGGTGGGAGAGGACGGACTCAAAAGGGGAGACCTGAAACACATATTGAAGAGATTTTGTACCTTGTTAGGAAGCAACTGAATCGATAAATCAAGGAACCCGTGAATGTTCTGGGGTAATGCTGTTTAATTTACAGAAAAGATCATCTCAGAGTAAGTGCTGAGCCTCAATGGCAGACCACCCCAAACTATGCCTCAGTGGCATGTTGATTATTTCAAATCAAAATGATTTAAGAAAGAGCCAGTGCAAGAGGAACACTCTGACTCTCCTCTCCGGTCCCTGAAAGCGGGAAATAAATCTCCCTTGTGAAAGGGGCTCTCCTTTGACAGGAAGTAGAAGAACATTTTTATCATCAGAAAAATGAAAATTCAGGGCCAAGATGCTTATGAACAAAGACCTTGTTACCTCTTCATCAATTTACAAGCCCAAACCTTGCCTAAATTCTTACTAATTAACCCAGCTCAGAGGTAAAGCCTCTGCCTGCCATGTGGGAGACCCGAGTTTGATCCCTGGGTCAGGAAGATCCCCTGGGGAAGGAAATGGCAGCCCATGCCAGTTCTCTTGCCTGGAAAATTCCATGGGCTACAATCCATGGGGTCACAAAGAGTTGGACACGACTGAGTGACTTCATTCATTCATTTAAGCACCCAAACTACAGTTTCTTTATCCTGTCAAATCCTTACAAATTTGTTTGTCTAAAAAGATATTAAAATTGCCTGTTTTGGTCACCCACCAAGCATTATTTTATGATTTATGGGCTAGAAATGAAATTGTTTCTTTCTCCTGTTAATCTCTCCGTCCTGTCAATTTTATTATTAGTCCAGCCACGAGAACTCAAGAAGGATGGAGGGAGAGATTTCCTCCATCCTCGACATAAGGAATCCTATTTTAGCACCAAAAACTAAGGCAGCCATATGTGCTGGTTTTACAAGGCTCTACTGCTTAAAAATATTTTGCCTTTTCAGATGGTGCATCAGAATACAGCCCAACTTGGGGTTAGGGAAACTGTGTTACCATAACCTCATTCCATCCCACACACCATATTGTTTTTTCCAAATAAATGGTGACTTTGTTTCTAGTGGGTATCCTGTATAGAAAATAATCCTGATTTGTGAGTTGGCGATTCTTGCTTATGAATATTCAAGCACACAACTCCAGTTAAAGCCAGAGCTGAGCAAGCCTGGGCTGCAGGCAATGAAAATAATCCTCCCACACTGCTGCTAAGTCGCTTCAGTGGTGTCCGACTCTGTGCGACTCCATAGACTGCAGCCCACCAGGCTCCCCCGTCCCTGGGATCCTCCAGGCAAGAACACTGGAGTGGGGTTGCCATTTCCTTCTCTAATGCATGAAAGTGAAAAGTGAAAGTGAAGCCACTCAGTCGTGTCCGACCCTCAGTGACCCCATGGACTGAAGTCTTCCAGGCTCCTCTGTCCATAGGATTTTCCAGGCAAGAGTACTGGAGTGGGGTGCCATTGCCTTCTCCGTAGATGGTCCATAGGTTCTAGCAATTCCACTTTTAGGTGTATGTGGACAAATACACCCACAAGAATGGAAAGCAGAGATTCAAACAGGTCCTGGTACACCAGTGTTCACAGCAATTTAGTCACAATAGTCAGAAGGTGCAAGCAACACGGGTGTCCATCAAAGAATGGTAAATAAAACATGGCCCATCCTTCCAACAGAATATCATCCAACCTTTAAAACAGAATAAAATTCTGATGCATGCTACAAAATAAAATTCTGATGCATGCATGAATAAAATTCTGATGTATGCAAGTAGCATACATACATACATGTATGTTATTGGATGAATCTTAATAACATTATACTAAGTGAAATAAGCCAGGCACAAAAGGACAAATACTGCATGATTCCACTTATATGAGGTGCTTAGAAGAGGCAAATTCATAGAGACAGAAAGTAGAATAGTAGTTACCAGGGGTTGAAGGGTGGGGAATATGGGGAATTGTTTAATGGGTACAGTTTCAGTCTGGAATGATGAAAAAGCTGTGGAGGTGAGTAAAGGTGATGATTCCACCATGTTTTGAATGTACCTAATGCCACTGAATTATGCACTTAAAAATGGTTAATATAGTAAATTTTATATTATGTATACAATTCTAGATTGCCAGGAGAAATATAAATAACCTCAGATATGCAGATGACACCAAGTGTCATCTATGACAGAAAGTGAAGAACTAAAGAGCCTCTTGATGAAAATGAAAGAGGAGAGTGAAAGAGTTGGCTTAAAGTTCAACATTCAGAAAACTAAGAGCATGGCATCTGGTCCCATCACTTCATGGCAAATAGATGGGAAATAGTGGGGGCTCCAAAATCACTGCAGATGGTGACTGCAGCCATGAAATTAAAAGACGCTTACTCCTTGGAAGGAATGTTATGACCAACCTAGACAGCATATTAAAAAGCAGAGACATTACTTTGCCAACAAAGGTCTGCCTAGTCAAGGCTATGGTTTTTCCAGTAGTCATGTATAGATGTGAGAGCTGGACTATAAAGAAAGGTGAGCACTGAAGAATTGAGGCTTTTGAACTGTGGTGTTGGAGGAGACTCTTGAGAGTCCCTTGGACTGCAAGGAGATCCAACCAGTATATCCTAGAGGAAATCAGTCCTGGGTGTTCATTGGAAGGACTGAAGTTGAAGTTGAAACTCCAATACTTTGTTCACTTGATGCAAAGAGCTGACTCATTTGAGAAGACCCTGATGCTGGGAAAGATTGAGGGAAGGAGAAGGGGACGACAGAGGATGAGATGGTTGGATGGCATCACCAACTCAATGGACATGACTTTGGGTAAACTCTGGGAGTTGGTGATGGACAGGGAGGCCTGGCATGCTGCAGTTCATGGGAGTCAGACATGACTGAGTGACTGAACTGAACTGAACTGATACAATTCTAAGGGGGCTTCACTGGCAGCTCAGAGGGTAAAGCATCTTCCTGCAATGCGGGAGACCTGAGTTCTATCCCCGGGTCAGAAAGATCCCCTGGAGAAGGAAATGGCAACCCACTCCAGTACTTTTGCCAGGAAAATTCCACAGACACAGGAGCCTGGTAGGGTACAGACCATGGGATCACGAAGAGTCACACATGACTGAGCAACTTCACTTCTCACACAATTCTGAAAAGGGGTTTTTAAAAGCCTATGAAGGGGAAAGAAAAGTTATTAATAGCATTGTTATGATACAGAAAATTTTGAGGTGGGAATGAACAGAGCTGCCTAACGATATAATAAAATTTCTTGCTATTGATGAAAGCGAGAATATTGCTTTGTTACTCTATGAAATATCTGCATGGCAAGGTGTTTTTAACCTATGATGTGCATAGGTATTTTAACCTATGTACTTATTCATAGTACATTTTATCACTGGTTGCTTTCATGCTGGTGTCTTTTACTGTAATTGTTGTTCAGGCTTACAATATGTGTTTCCCATGTAGAATGTTTGGGAAGAAATTAGGCGATATGAACAGAATATTTTGCCTCCACCCACAATTGCAGAAATTCCAGCTACCCTAAAAATACATTCCCAAAGAGTTCTAGGAGTCCCCAAGACTCACTTTAGTTCCAGTCACTGGTCCCTATGGCCACCATGTTCCTCTTCTTTTATTTTTGTTACTGGGCTCATGTCTTCTAGTGCTGGACCCCTGGTGGCTCAGACAGTGAAGAATCCGCCTGCAATGCTGGAGACCTGGGTTTGATCCCTGGGTCAGGAAGATCCCCTGGAGAAAGGAAGGGCTAACCACTCCAGTATTCTTGCTTGGGAAATCCCATGGACAGAGGAGCCTGGAGGGCTACAGTTCATAGGCTTGCAAAGAGTTGGATACAACTGAGTGACTAACACTTTGATATATGTATTACAAATATTTATTCCCAGACTGAAGCTTGACCATCACCAGAGGACTCAGTAAATCTCTTTCTTTTAATAAATCTTTTTTAAAATTCTTATTTTTATTTTTGGCTGTGCTGTCTTCATCGTTGCGCTTGGGTTTTCTCCAGCTGTGGTGAGTGGGGGCTACTCTCCAGCTGCAGCGCTCAGGCTTCTCGTTGCAGCGGCTTCTCTTGTCGCGGAGTACAGGCTCCAGGGCCTGTGGGCTCAGTAGTTGTGGCTCATGGGCTGAGCTGCCCTGCAGCATGTGTGATCTTCCTGAACCAGGGATCGAACCCGTGTCTCCTGCATTGGCAGGTGGATTCTCAATCCCTGAACTACAAGGGCAGTCCTCAATAAATCTTTGCCTTTTTTCTCAAGGCATTCAACGAGGTGGAGCCTCACAGTAATCACTGGGAGAATGCAGAGTGAACCTGGGATATGTTACCAAACTTGGAAGGAGCTCCAGGTGGCTCCAGGTTTAAGTAGTATCTCTTGTGTTCTTATAGATGAATGTTATGGAGAACATTTTCTGGAGTTTCAGTAGACATGCTCTTCAAAGACATTTTCTATTCAGCTCTGATAATATCTCCTTTTTATCAGATAACAAAGATAATGTCATGCTGTTGACTGTGTGGGTAGACATGAAAACTGGCAGATGGTTTTGACTCAGCTGTTGTCATCGTGGGGGAACACTGTGAAGAGGTAACTGTGATGAGTGGAAGGTGAGGATATGCTGATAGATTTGTGAGGGAGAGGGTTTCAAAAGGCAGATAAACTAGAAATTTATCTCTTCCCAGAAAGAAAGGAAATAAAAATAACAAGCACAAAAGAAAGCCATCATTGCGGGAGGAAATCAAGCCACCAGTCACATACACACAAACACACACACACACACACACACACAGGATGCAAATACAAGGATAAGTGAGCTGCTATCTGCTTTCTGTTTTTCTGCTAAAATCATGCATGTTCTGCTGGTGGATTTCAGCATATTCTAGATAACAGAGTACACAGCTGACTCTCATTCTTCCTCTGAATCCTGAAAAAGCCAGAGAAAATGTGTGAGATGAAGACCTCAGGGAAGATGAAAGACGCAAAACCAGGGATCAAAGGGAAGCCAGTTCAAGAAATCCCCCACCCGTGCAGCCACTGTCAGCAAAGACAAAAACATTTTTTAAAAAATACTGATTTAGGCATAACTAGACATTTTTGAGGCTCTTTGATCCCTGACTCTTAAAGATTGGGGTTAGACAAGGTAGGTGGATGTTGGCAAAGAAAAACCATGAGCTTGGGCATCAAACAGACCTGGATTCAAATTCTAGATCTAAATGTTTAAATGACTCTGTGAATTTAAATTTCTTAAATTTAATTTATTCACCCATAAATGGGAGATAAATAATATCTATTTGATAGAATTATCTAGAGTATTAAATGAAATCACATATGCTCATTTCCTACAACAGATCTCAGTAAAAAGTAGATTTTGTTCTTGTTGTTGTTTAGTCGCTCAGTTGTGTTGGACTCTTGCAACCCCATGGACTATAAACTGTGAGGCTCCTCTGTCCATGGGATTTCCCAGGCAAGAATACTGGAGTGGGTCGCCATTTCCTTCTCCAAGAGATCTTCCTCACCCAGGGATTGAACCTGGGTTGCCTGAGTTGGCTGGTGGATTTTTTACCACTGAGCAAACAGTCATTAAATTTTAGTCATTACCTGCACCCAGCTTCTACTTGTCCTTAATAAGAATGCGATTTGGAAATTCCATTCCTTTTTGGAACATCATAAATTCTTAGGGCTGCACTCTGGTAATTAGTCAGGCAAAAGCCACATTTCATAAGATTTCAGGAATTATCTAATTCAATGCATCCATATTTTTCCCTGACCTTCCAGGAAACCCTAAGTTAAAAAGTAAAATCACAGAAGCTAGAGATGATTGAGATTTTGGTACATTTATCTGTTCTGTAAACACAGTACCAAGAGCTTTAATTTTTTTAAGTTATGTTAGTGTGCTAGCTTCAATCTAAATACATTGTCACAATAACCCTAATATATAGGCGTGATTGTTAATTTCCGGTTTAAGTACAAGGGATTGGGACAGTTCAGTTCAGCTGCTCAGTCATGTCCAACTCTTTGCAATTCCATGGACTGCAGCACACCAGGCTTCCTCATCCATCACCAATCTCCAGAGCTTGCTCAAACTCATGTTCATCAAGTCAGTGATGCCATCCAACCATCTCATCCTCTGTCATCCCCTTCTCCTCCTGCCTTCAATCTTTCCCAGCATCAGGGTCTTTTCAAATGAGTCAGTTCTTCACATCAGGTGGCCAAAGTATTGGAGTTTCAGCTTCAGCATCAGTCCTTCCAATGAATATTTAGGACTGATTTCCTTTAGGATGGACTGGTTGGATCTCCTTGCAGTCCAAGGGACTCTCAGGAGTCTTCTCCAACAACGCACTTCAAAAGCATCAATTCTTTGGCACTCAGCTTCCTTTGTAGTCCAACTCTCACATCCATACATGACTACTAGAAAACCATAGCTTTGACTAGATAGACCTTTGTTGGCAAAATAATGTGTCTGCTTTTTAATATGTTGTCTAGGTTGGTCATAGCTTTTCCTCAAAGGAGCAAACATCTTTTAATTTCATGGCTGCAATCACCATCTGCAGTGATTTTGGAGCTCAATAAAATAAAGTCTGTCACTGTTTCCATTGTTTCCCCATCTATCTGCCATGAAGTGATGGGACCAGATGCCATGATCTTCATATTCTGAATATTGAGTTTTAAGCCATCTTTTTCACTCTCCTCTTTCACTTTCATCAAGATTTGGAAAACTCAGCAGTGGCCACAGGACTAGAAAAGGTTGGCTTACATTCCAATATCAAAGAAGGGCAATGCCAAAGAATGTTCAAACTACTGCACAATTGCACTCATCTCACATGCTAGCAAAGTAATTCTCCAAGCGAGACTTCAACAGTACATGGACTGTGAAATTCCAAATGTTCAACCTGGATTTGAAAATGTAGAGGAACCAGAGATTAAATTGCCAACATACATTGGATCATAGAAAAAGCAAAAGAATTCCAGAAAAACATCTACTTCTGCTCTGTTGATTACACCAAAGCTTTTGACTATGTAGATCACAACAAACTGGAAAATTTTTCAAAAGATAGGAATACCAGATCGCCTTACCTGCTTCCTGAGAAATCTGTAGTCAGGTCAAGAAGCAACAGTTAGAACCAGACATGGAAAACAGACTAGTTCCAATTTGGGAAAGGAATACATCAAGGCTGTATATTGTCACTCTGCTTATTTAACATATGCAGAGTTCAGTTCAGTTCAGTTCAGTCGCTCAGTCGTGTCCGACTCTTTGCGACCCCATGAATCGCAGCACGCCAGGCCTCCCTGTTCATTACCATCTCTCGGAGTTCACTCAGACTCACATCCATGGAGTCCGTGATGCCATCCAGCCACCTCATCCTCGGTCGTCCCCTTCTCCTCCTGCCCCCAAGTCAAGAAGCAACAGTTAGAACCAGACATGGAAAACAGACTAGTTCCAATTTGGGAAAGGAATACATCAAGGCTGTATATTGTCACTCTGCTTATTTAACATATGCAGAGTTCAGTTCAGTTCAGTTCAGTCGCTCAGTCGTGTCCGACTCTTTGCGACCCCATGAATCGCAGCACGCCAGGCCTCCCTGTTCATTACCATCTCTCGGAGTTCACTCAGACTCACATCCATCGAGTCAGTGATGCCATCCAGCAGAGTACATCATGCAAAATGCTGGGCTGGATGAAGCACATGCTGGAACCAAGATTACCGGCATAATATCAATAACTTCAGATATGCAGATGACACCACCCTTATGGCAGAAAGCAAAGAAGAACTGAAGAGCCTCTTGATGAAAGTGAAAGTGGAAGTGAAAAAGATGGTTTAAAAGTCAACATTCAAAATATGAAGATCACGGCATCTGGTCCCATCACTTCATGGCAAATAGATGGAAACAATGGAAACAGTGACAGACTTTATTTTATTGGGCTCCAAAATCACTGCAGATGGTGATTGCAGCCATGAAATTAAAAGATTCTTGCTCCTTGGAGGAAAAGCTATGACCAACCTAGACAGCATATTAAAAAGTTTTGCCAACAAAGGTTCATCTAGTCAAAGCTATGGTTTTTCCAGTAGTCATGTATGGATATGAGAGCTGGACCATAAAAAAAGAAATCTGAGTCCCAAAGAATTGATGCTTTAGAAGTGTGGTGTTGGAGAAAACTCTTAAGAGTCCTTTGGACTGTAAAGAGATCCAACCAGTCCATCCTAAAGGAAATCAGTCCTGAATATTCACTGGAAAGACTGATGCCAAAGCTGAGGCTCCAATACTTTGGCCACTTGATGGAAATAACTGACTCATTAGAAAAGACCCTATGCTGTGAAAGACCGAAGATAGGAGGAGAAAGGGATAGAGGATGAGATGGTTGGATGGCATCACTGACTCAATGAGCATGAATTTGAGCAAGTTCTGGGAGTTGGTGATGGACAGGGAAGACTGTCATGCAGTCCATGGGGCTGCAAAAAGTTGACACGACTGAGCAACTAAACTGAACGGATTCTGTTTTTCCTACAGTAATCTTAGGCATAAGATGGAACTCACATTTTTCAGCCCTCAAGCCTTGTCTGAAATGAGCTGACAGAGGATTAAAGGGTTCTTATTTACACAGGAAAGTGTTGCCAATAACCTTAGATGCAAGTAGGAAGGAAATGGTTGATTTACCTTTTTTCTTTCATGATATTTTGTTAGAAGTTTCAAAGGTTGACTAGAAAGGGCAAGTCTGCAATGGTGAGCACAGAAGTTATTGCATTCAGCTACACGGCTATACCTGGCTCAAAAACAAGATCTCTAAACTGGCAACATGAACAGACTCCAGTAAATTTGTTTAAAATAAGTTTTAAATAGATTCCCTGAAAAACATGCACCAGACAAAAGAGCCCCCAAATATTTGCAGCAAACATTGACTGAGCCGAATGGCAGAAATGGACAGCTCTACAATAATACATGAAGACTTCAGTATTTTCCACTTTTAATAATGGGTAGAACATATAGACAGAAGAGCAATATGGAATCAGAGGACTTAAATAACACTATAAACCATAGACTCGGCAGACATATACAGAGCACCCAACCAACAGCAGCAGAACCGACAATCTTCTCACGTGCACAGGGAACATCCCCTAAGATGCACCATATGCTCTGTCTTAGAACAATGAATTTTAAAGATTTAAATCATCAAAATATCCTCCTCTCTAACCACATGGAATGAAGCTAGAAATAAATAAAAGAAGTAAAGCTGGAAAAGCACAACTCTACAGGAATTAAACAACACAGTCAGACAAGTAATGGGCTTAAAAAAGAAGCCACTAGGAAAAATAGAAAATACCTTGAGACAAATGAAAATAAAAACACAACATACCAAGACTCATGGGATGAAGTTAAAGCAGTACTAAGAGTTAATTTATAACTCTAAATACATTAAACAAGAAAATCTCAAGTCAACAATCTAGCTTTACATCTTAAGTAACTCAGGAAAAGGAAAACAAACCTAAAGCTATAAGAAGGAAGGAAATGATAAAGGTTAGGGGTGAAAAATAAATAAATAGAACATAGAGAAACAATAGGGAGATTCAAGGAAATAAAAAATTAGTTGTTTGAAAAAAATCCACAAAATTGGCAAAACTAGCTAGACTAAGAAAAAAGTAGAGAAGATGAAAATAACTAAAAATATTTATGAAAGAGGGAACATTGTTACAGACCTTAAAGGAATTTAAAGAATTATTTTTAAAAAATTATTATGAACAACTGAATGCCAACAAATTAAGATAATCTACAAAGAAATTCCTAGAAACATACACATTACCAAAACTGGCTCAAGAAGAGATAGAAAGTTTTAACAGGTTAGAGATCTGTTCTTAGGGAACAGAGGAGAATGAGCCCTTTTTGACATGCATAGGAGAATAAGCACTCTCCAGGCACCAGCCCAGATGTAAAATCTGAGGTTGGTGATTGGAAGCAGGGCTGCATAAAGACCAGAGCCTGAAGGGAACATCAAGGAGTTGATGGAATCAGCTCTTCGAGGCCTCTGTCGCCAGCCATCTCCAGAGGCGGAATCTATCATCACTGGTCTGAGTCTAGGTCCATAATTAATGTTCCCTTGAGTATCCTCATTTAGTGTCCTTTGAACTTGCTCCAGAAATCATCTCATCACCTTCTGGAGAAAGCATAAACCACACATCTCCACCATCTGCTGACAAGACTATCGGTTCAACTTCCAAAGTGTGTCCAGTGGATTCTCTTTCTCTGTCTTCACTGTCAACAGCCGCCCCCTCCCCCACCACCGCCACCGCCACCACCATCAAAACCATTATGTCTGGACTAATGCAGAAGCCTCCTAAGCGCTGCCACCCACGCCCACCCCACCTCCAGCTCCGCCTCCACTAACTACCCAAAATGCTCTTTCCTTCTAAATTTTTATTAGGGTATTGTTGATTTACAATGTTCTTAGTTTCAGGTGTGCAGCAAAGTTATCCTGTTGTAGGTTTTTCCAGTAGTCATGTATGGATGTGAGATGTGAGAGTTGGACCATAAAGAAGGCTGAGTACCAAAAAGTTGTTTCTTTCAAATTGTGGTGCTGGAGAAGACTCTTGAGAGTGCCTTGGACAGCAAGGAGATCAAACTAGTCAATCCTGAAGAAAATCAGTCCTGAATATTCTTTGGAAGGACTGATGCTGAAGCTGAAACTACAATACTTTGGCCATCTGATGGGAAGAGATGACTCATCGAAAAAGACCCTAATGCTGAGAAAGATTGAGGGTGGGAGAAGGGGGTGACAGAGGATGAAATGGTTGGATGGCATCATCAACTCAATGGACATGAGTTTGAGCAAATTCCAGGAGATGGTGAAGGACACGGAAGCCTGGCATGCTGCAGTCCATGGGGTCCCAAAGAGTCGAACCCAGTTTAGTGACTGAACAATAGCAACTCTGTTTTAGACTCTTTTCCCATATAGACCATTACAGAGTATTGACATATACCAAAATGGCCTTTTAAAAGGAATCAAATCCAGGCCCATCACTCTTCCACTTGAGTCCTTTCCGTGAATTCCTCTGACTCCTGAAACCATTCACAATTCTTCCCATAGTTTACAAGGCTCTGCGAGGTCTGGCCCCCTCTGGAGCTGTGAGGTTCTGGATGTGTTGGTCTTGTCTTCATTCCTATTCACCCCCAGGATCTTCACACATGCTCTTCCAAGCTCCTGAATGTGCATCCTCTTGCATCCCCCCACCTGCGTCCTTAACTGGTTGACTCCCTCAGGTCTCGGGTGAAAGAGAGCCTGCTGAGCAAGGGTCCTGCTGCCTCCCCCCTTGGCAGCTTAGGGGTCCTGCTGTCTCATCTCCTGTTTTTCCTTGCCAGCAAATTTGGAAAACTCGGCAGTGGCCACAGGACTGGAAAAGGTCAGTTTTCATTCCAATCCCAAAGAAAGGCAATGCAAAAGAATGCTCCAATTACCGCACAATTGCACTCATCTCACATGCTAGTTAAGTAATGCTCAAAATCCTCCAAGCCAGGCTTCAGCAATACGTGAACCGTGAACTCCCTGATGTTCAAGCTGGCTTTAGAAAAGGCAGAAGAACCAGAGATCAAATTGCCAACATCCGCTGGATCATGGAAAAAGCAAGAGCGTTCCAGAAAAACATCTACTTCTGCTTTAT
>SJYT01043487.1:212206-232015 GCA_006410635.1 Cephalophus harveyi
AGACTCTTGAGAGTCCCTTGGACTGCAAGGAGATCCAACCAGTCCATTCTGAAGGAGATCAGCCCTGGGATTTCTTTGGAAGGAATGATGCTAAAGCTGAAACTCCAGTACTTTGGCCACCTCATGTGAAGAGTTGACTCATTGGAAAAGACTCTGATGCTGGGAGGGATTGGGGGCAGGAGGAGAAGGGGACGACCGAGGATGAGATGGCTGGATGGCATCACAGACTCGATGGATGTGAGTCTGAGTGAACTCCGAGAGATGGTGATGAACAGGGAGGCCTGGCGTGCTGCGATTCATGGGGTCGCAAAGAATCGGACACGACTGAGCGACTGAACTGAACTGAACTGAACAACTAAGTTATGTCTCATTATCTGCTTGATTTGTCTCCCACCTATCCCCTCTGTGAATAAGGATGGGGACCACAGGGATTTCCAGGTTATCCTTGCCTCATCCTTTACCCCAGCGTTTGGAACATTGTACACGTCCCATAGGGTTTCCCTGGTGGTTCAGTGGTAAAGAATCCACCTGTCAATGCAGGAGATGTAGGAGACGGGGATTCGATCCTTGGGTTGGGAAGATTCGTCTGGAGAAGGAAATGCAGCCCAATCTGGTATTCTTGCCTGGGAAATCCTATGGACAGAGGAACCTGGCGGGCTACATAGGGTCACAAAGAGTCAGACATGACTGACTGACTAAGCAATGGGGCAACCACAAAGATGCCCCATACATAGTTGTTGAATGAATAAAAGAGTGATTAAAAACCATTTCTCTTCCCTCTAGAAAAAAGCCCCCATATTTGTGGCTGAGTATCTACAACTTTTGCAAGCAGACATCAAAAATTTTATTTTTAAGCTGCTTAGAAATCTTAATTAAGACAAATGAAGACAGATCACACAATGGGTAAAGCTAGGAAAGTTAAAGATGAAGAATTCTTTAAAATAAAATCCCATACACCAGTGAATCTGCTCTAATTACAAACCATCAGTTTGAGGCAATGACAAGGGATTCTGATGCAAGTATTTCAATAAAGAGCTTCTTCAATTTTTTTTAAACCCCAGGTAACAACCCATTTGAATTCTGAGTTTGAAGGAATAACAAGGAGAGATAAAGCCTTCCTCAGTGCTCAGAGCAAAGAAATAGAGGAAAACAATAGAATGGGAAAAACTAGAGATCTCTTCAAGAAAATTAGAGATACCAAGGGCACATTTTGTGCAAAGATGGGCTCAATAAAGGACAGAAATGGTATGGACCTAACAGAAGCAGAAGATATTAAGAAGAGGTGGCAAGAATACACAGAAGAACTGTACAAAAAAGATCTTCACGACCCAGATAATAACAGTGTGATCACTCACCTAGAGCCAGACATCCTGGAATATGAAGCCAAGTGAGCCTTAGGAAGCATCACTATGAACAAAGCTAGTGGAGGTGATGGAATTCCAGTTGAGCTATTTCAAATCCTGAAAGATGATGCTGTGAAAGTGCTGTACTCATATGTCAGCAAATTTGGAAAACTCAGCAGTGGCCAAAGAACTGGAAAAAGTCAGTTTTCATTCCAATCCCAAAGAAAGGCAATGCCAAGAATGCTCAAACTACTGCACAATTGCACTCATCTCACATGCTAGTAAAGTAATGCTCAAAATTCTGCAAGCCAGGCTTCAACAGTATGTGAACCATGAACTTCCAGATGTTCAAGCTGGTTTTAGAAAAGGCCAGAGATCAAATTGCCAACATACGTTGGATCATCGAAAAAGCAAGTGAGTTCCAGGAAAACATCTATTTCTGCTTTATTAACTATGCCAAAGACTTTGACTGTGTGGACCACAACAAACTCTGGAAAATTCTGAAAGAGATGGGAATACCAGACCACCTGACCTGCCTCTTGAGAAATCTATATACAGGTCAAGAAAGAACAGTTAGAACTAAACATGGAACAACAGACTGGTTCCAAATAGGAAAAGGAGTACGTCAAGGCTATATGTTGTCACCCTGCTTATTTAACTTATATGCAGAGTACATCATGAGAAACTCTGGGCTGGAAGAAGCACAAGCTGGAATNGGCATCACAGACTCAGTGGACATGAGTTTGGGTGGACTCCGGGAGTTAGTGATGGACAGGGAGACCTGGTGTGCTGCAGTCCATGGGGTCACAAAGAGTCAGACACGACTGAGCAACTGAACTGAACTGAACAATATTTTTCAATTTCAGAGCACAGTCACTTCATTAAAGCAAGCTTGAGGCACAAAGACATTAATAATTTGGAGTGTGATTTTCAATATTCCAAGGATCTAGCTTTAGCATTCTGGCCAATCCCTCTCAGAATGCTATAAATGTAAAGCAAAGTAGAGAGTTTCCATAGCAATGTGTTTTTACCAAGATTATGTAAACATTACTGCAGTCTAGTTCTTCCAAAGGCCCAAATTTTTCTTGGTTCGGTCAGACTGCAGCTACACCTTAACCCTAAGCTGGAATTTGACAAGAATTTGTTTATCACAACCATAATTTTTCAAAGGAACAGCGCTAAGTGTGAGAGCTGACAGGTAGGCAGCTCCAGTGCTGGGCCTGAGTCCACTGGGTGTCTACACCTCTGCAGCCGCGGCCCCTCCACTGCATGATATTTGCATAGTGACGTCTATTTTTTGGAATGTTTCCATGAAAAGTTTAATTCAAAATGTTTAAATTCAAAATGTTTCCACCCTCAAGTCATAAAGTAGGAATTACAGACCCTAGACTCTCCATATGTGAAAGAAAAAAAAAAACAGACTTCAGGAAAGTGAAGTGTCTTGCCCAAAGCCCCACAATATCATATCCAAGTCTAGAAATAGGACTTTCCAGCTTATTCACTCGTTACATTTATATGCACCAAGAACCTGCTACTTCCAGGCATTGTTCTAAGTTTTAAGTATATGTCAATTTTTTAAAATGATGTCTGCTTTCCCAAAGTTCACATTCTAGTAGAAAAATATAAAAAGGTTGTAATTTTGAGTAGGGTGGTCAAGATAGGTCTCTTTGAGAAGGAAATCTTTGAGTACGGGCTTGAAAGAAGTGAGGACATTAGTCATACGAATATCTCTTGGGGAGGCTTCCAGGCAGAGAGAAAACACAGAGCTGGAAGACATCAGCGCAGGCATAAGGGACTTTTTGTATGTGTGGCGCTCACACGTGAGGCCGGGGATCATTGGTAATGATGTTGGTAATGAGTTGAAAAGAGAACCATTAGACACATTTTTTTGGAAGTAGAACTGATTTGTCTCGTTGGATAACTGGCTGGATGGGTTGTACTTTCTCCAGAAGCTGTTGAGATTATTTTGAAGCAGGCGCAAAAGACACTGGATGAGGACACTTGATGAGATAAGAGTAACAAATCCGGACTGAGACCCAGGCTGAGCAGGTTTGATGGCTGAGATGAAGAGGAAGGAAGCCACTGCAGCTGGAGCACAGGGAAGGAGGGAAACAAGCGCTGAGACTGTGGAGCCCTGCAGGCCATTGGAAGGACCGTGGCTTTCGCTCTGAGGGGAAGAGGAGCCAGCAGAGGGTTTTTAAAGAGCAGGAACATGAGTCTGCCCTTGGCTTGAAGAGGCTGTTAGACCGACAACAGTCTGTCCAGGTCAAAGGTGGCGGTGCTACAGCCATCGAGGTTTGAGCTGGTGGCGGCTTAGACAACGGCGCTGGCAGTGATGGTGAGAGGAACTAACCGGATCCGGATGCACCATGAAAACAAAGTCAACAGAATATCCCTAGGGCCTGGGTGTGCGGTGTAAGAGGAAGAGGGCAGTCAGGATAGCCCTAAACTTTCATCTTGCTTTTTTTTATAAAGCAAGAGATTTTACTGGGAAAGGCCACCCCAGTGGCGAGCAGGAGGGGAAGGGAACCCAGGTGAATGGCTCTTCCACGTGGCTTGCAGTCTCCGGTTTTATGGTGATGGGTTAAGTTTCCGAGTTGCCTCTGGCCAACCATTCTGACTCAGGGTCCTTCCGGGTGGTGCACACATTGTTCAACCAAGATAGATTCCAACAAGGAGGATTCTGGGAGGCCGGTAGGTTACATAGGGTCTCCTTTGGACCTTTCCCTCATTCTTCCAGTTAGTGATGAGGGATAGCTCCAAAGTTTTTGACGCAGTAACTGTCAGCACAGCATTGCCAAGCACTAAGGGGATAAATCAGGAAATTAGTCCTGAATATTCATTGCAAGGACTGATGCTGAAGCTGAAACTCCAACACTTTGGCCACCTGATGTGAAGAACTGATTCATTGGAAAAGACTTTGATGCTGGGAAAGATTGAAGGCAGGAGGAGAAGGAGATTACAGAGGATAAGATGGTTGGATGGCATCACTGACTCGATGGACATGAGTTTGAGCAAGCTCTGGGAGTTGGTGATGGACAGGGAGGCCTGGCATGCTGCGGTTCATGGGGTCGCAGAGTCGGACATGACTGAGAGACTGAACTGAACTGAAGGAGATAAAACTGAGTGGCCAGGTCTGGGGAGCAGATGCAGGAGGTCAGTTCTAGACCTAACAGGAGATCAGTTACGAGCAGAGTGTGAGACCAGGAGTTGGTGATGGACAGGGAGGCCTGGCATGCTGCGGTTCATGGGGTCGCAGAGTCGGACATGACTGAGAGACTGAACTGAACTGAAGGAGATAAAACTGAGTGGCCAGGTCTGGGGAGCAGATGCAGGAGGTCAGTTCTAGACCTAACAGGAGATCAGTTACGAGCAGAGTGTGAGACCTCCACCGAGGAGGACATGTCAAGAAGGCTGGGGGGTATGCAGGTGTGGACCCCCACAGGCATCCTTTGGCTGCTCCAGGGACGCCTGGCCTGAGCTCATTCCCGCCTGATGGACTTCCAACAGCCATGGCTTGGTCTTCTCCAGAGTGAGAAATGCAGCAGTGACATTAAACCCTCAGCACCCTTCTGCCTCCCTCAAATCTGCACTGGCCTTATTTCCAAGACAAATAACCAGTCACCCTCATCTTACCTCAGGGGGCCCTCAATCAAGGAGCTCATTGCCCAGCTTCATGGCAGAAACCCTATTCCAGAACTTTAGACACAGTATGCGGTGAAATTTTATGAAGTGACATTCTAATTGATTGAACTTGGTGCCATTTCTCTACTATCTGTAGTGTATTTAGCCATTTCTCCTACTTGATCAGAAAGATGCAATTTTGTGGTTTATATCCTCGTAGGAGAATTTCTTAAAAGCCTGGGGAAAATCACAAGTAGCTGAGTGATCCAAAAGCACCACGCTCAGTGCATCTAAATAACCTTGTCTTTGGTTAACAATGAATTGATGCCAGCAGAACGATCATATTTTAAAACTTTCCCTATAAATGTGACATATGCATCCCCGTGTGTCAGCATAATCTCAGCTGAAAACATTCCAGTGAATGACAAGTTGATTGGCCCCAATTTGAAAAGCACAGTGTATAAAAACATAATTTCAGGGTGGCCAACAATATGACAGATTCTATATTTTGCTCGTACACAGAACTGGTTTGAACTGTTTAGGGAATTTTGATAGTCTGTGGATGCATTCAGCAAAGAAAATTGGCCAGAAAGGAGAGGGAGGAAAAAGAAGAAATGGAATTAACAACTGTTGGGCAACCATTCTCAGACAGACATTATCTGAGAGAAAATGATGGGGTAAGGGACTGATAGATAATCATTGTTTTTACAGACAAAGGAATAAAATGACAGAGAAAGAAAGAGCATTAGCTTTGCAAGTGAGGACCCCAGTGCAAACCACAGCTTTGTCAGTACTTCAGTGAGATACCAAATTGCATCACGTCTTTGACCTCCAGTTTTTAAATCTGTAAAAGGGGCATAACAATAGATACTTTCTAGGTGTGAGAACTGAACTAGATTTTACTTGTGTATACACACATACATACACACACCCTAGCTTGGTTCTATCCTCAGTTGCTCAGTTGTGTCCGACTCTTTGAGATCCCATGGACCGTAGCTCACCAGGCTCCTCTGTCATGGAATTTTCCAGGCAAGAATACTAAAGTATTGCCATTTCTTCCTCCAGGGGATCTTTCCAACCCAGGGATGAAACCTGAGTCTCCTGCATCTCCTGCATTGCCAGGTGGGTTCTTTACCACTGAACCACTGGGGAAAGAAACCCCCTCAATTCTAATTTCACTCTATTACAAATGGCGTATTAGGGAGGCTCCAATGTGACATGGACGGTGTTCAGTAAGGTACACAGCACGGTAGTATGGACCAGGGGTCCCCAACCTCCGGGCCACAGCCTTAGATTAGAAATAAAGTGCACAGTAAATGTAATATGCGTGAATCACCCTCACCCCAGCCATAGAAAAACTGTCTTCCATGAAAGAGGTCCCTGGTGCCAAAAAGTTTGGGGACCGCTGGTATAGATAGCTCCCACCCATACACACACACACACACACACACACACACACACACACACATACACACACACACAGAGGGTGTTTCTGCTAAGGTGCCTCGCGGGGTCTTCTTGCTTCGAAAACTGAGAGACTTGAAAGGACAAACATAGGCCCTTTCTCTTCTGTCCACTATATGACATCAGTCACGTGGGGACCCTTTCCTGTGGTCTCCTCATTCATATTCGTGAGTTTATATTAAAAGCTGTGGCCTTGTGGGTTAAAAGCACTTCTTGCTTCGAAAACTGAGAGACTTGAAAGGACAAACATAGGCCCTTTCTCTTCTGTCCACTATATGACATCAGTCACGTGGGGACCCTTTCCTGTGGTCTCCTCATTCATATTCGTGAGTTTATATTAAAAGCTGTGGCCTTGTGGGTTAAAAGCAACTGGAAGAAACTCTGTTAGAAAACAAGATCTAGTAGTGATAATGTACCTTGATAATTTGGGGAGCGAAGGGCATGAATAACCTTCTAAAGGATCGCTCACCGGTCTTCTATCAGCATCCATCTTGCCCCATATTAAGGAGAAACATGAGTTCGGTTCTGCAAACTGCTGAATTGTAAGGAATTTGAATCCCTTTATTACTTTCATTTTCTTCCACCTGCTGTGAGTAATAGTAAGGTGAGATCCAATTCCAATTCCTGGATCCCAAATAAAAAGAATGGACGGCATATGGAGGTCAGGGATTAAATGGAAGGTGAGATGGCAGCAAGAATAAAACCCTGGAGAAAGAAAAACGAGGGGAGCCAAAAATGAGGGAAGCTTGGCTTTTCCATTTGATCCCATAGGGACCTTAACTTCCATATGAGAACTGTGCCTCTAATGTGTTCTTTAAGCAAATATTGATTGGGTTTTTCAGATCAGCTTTAGTGTGAGAAATTCCATGGTGCTGTTAGAAGTGAAAGTGCATAGATCAGCTCCTTTTCAATTGAATTTGTCATCAGAGCCAGATGAAGATATAAAAAAAAAAAATAACAAGTGAGCGGGTAGGGTGAGTAATTGCCTGACTTTTCTTCAATGTTTTGTTTTGCACTCGTCTTCTCTTGCATAGCAAAGTCATTTCAAGAACTAGGTTTATATTAGCATTTGTCTTTGGGGAATTGAAGCTAGAAAACCGCAGTGCAAACTCGCAACATACTTGCTGACTATGAAGTGTTCATGTTTTAGAAAATCTGAGTTGCATAAGGCGAACCTCACTGGAAAAGCAAGGACAAGCCCTCTGGGCCACAAGCTTTGGCACAAGCTGAGAGTAGATGAGGGCCACGTGCAGGCACACCTGGGAGAGGTGTCATGCAGTGGGGTCAAGGTCAAGGACAAAGAGCTCTGGTGCTGGTGCTACAGCTGAACTGTGACTGGAAAAGAGGTCCAAATCCTGGTCTCCATGCAGAAAGGTCTCTGGTCCAGCAGCGTGGCCTCAATCAGCCTCCTGTCTGGAAGAGGGCAGGGGCTTCAACCATCCTGCTGTGCATTTTAGAGGACAGTCAGATTAACATCTTTCCCACTGCTTCTGGGATCTGTGAAACTGAAAGTGCTAATCGTTCGGTTGAGTCCACTCTGTACGACCCCACGGACTGTAGCTCACCAGGCTCCTCTGTCCATGGGATTCTCCAGGCAAGAGTACTGGAGTGGGTTGCCATGCCTTTCTCCAGGGATCTTCCCAACACAGGTCTCCCGCATTGCAGGCAGATTCTTTACCATCTGAGCCACCTGGGACGCCCTTCTGGGATTTGTACCAGTCAACGAATAAATGGCATTCCACAGTTCATTATGAAATATCCATTTATTGGAACTTCCCTGGCAGTCCAGTGGCAAAGAATCTTTCTTCCAATGCAGGGGATGTGGGTTCCATCCCTGGTTGGGGAACTAAGATCCCACATGCTGGAGGGCAACTAAGCCCATGCACCACAACCAGATAAGCCAAGCTGCAGCGAAGACCGAGCACAGCCAGCAGAGATAGATAGATCCTGCTGCGCAGGCTCTAAGTCATGTCCGACTCTTTGCGACCCCATGGACGGTCCATGGAATTTTCCAGGCCAGAATAATGGAGTGGGTAGCCATTCCCTTCTCCAGGGGATCTTCCCCAACCAGGGATCAAACCCAGGTGTCCCGCACTGCAGGCAGATTCTTTACTATCTGAGACCCCAGGGAAGTCCATTTAGAGGCAAAGGGATCAGCACTCAGAAATGCACTTGGAATCTACTACATGCTCCCCGTGGACTCCTGACATCTTGAGGAGGAGTGCTGGGACCCAGAGAGTGCATTGGCATCAGAATGCGGAATGGGTCTAGATAGTGAGAGACCCTGGAGAGGGAGGGTCTTGAAACCAAGCCGACGACTTTGAGTACGACTGGAAGTGAAGGGTAAACAGAGAGTCACTCTGGGTGTTGGGAGAGAGGTGACGCTGTCAGAGCAGCAGGTAAGAAAATGAACTTGGCAGCTGCGTGAAGGACTGACTGCAGGGGAACCAGGCTGAAACCAAGGAAGCTGATGAGGAATGGGTTTTAATTATTGGTCTTGGAACAGAAGCATTTCCTTGCCATTAAATTGATCTTACCACCGTCACAGTACTTATGCAGCCCTACAATAAAATGGCTCAGTATTTTACAGTAAGAACTCTCCAAGGAAACTCCAATATTCATGTCCTGACAGATGCAGAAGGGAAACACTGAAGAAAGGGACACTTGAAAGAGAAATAAAAAATGAAGAAGAAATATAAAGACTAACATACTGGGGAAAGAAATTGCAAAACCAAGTGATTTGTACTTTGAGAGAACTCGCATCCTTTCTTCAAAATTAGCTGGACTATGGAAACATATACACTACCATATGTAAGCTAGATGGCCAGTGAGAATTTGCCATATGACTTAAGGAGCTCAAACTGGGGCTCCGTGACAACCTAGAGGGGTGGGATGGGGTGGGAGGGAGGTTCAAGAGGCAGCGCATATATATATATACCTATATACCTATGGCTGATTCATGTTGATGTATGACAGAAACCAAAACAATATTGTAAAGCAATTATCCTTCATTTTAAAAATAAATTTTAAAAAATAGCTGGATTGCTGAATACTAGCAAAAGGCAATTGATGAGCATCTCATACACTGAAGAGCATTTCCTCTTAAAACTCTAATGAGAGAGAAAAGCATGTACACACAAAAAAAGCACAGAAGAAAGCACTGAACTTTAATGCCTCAATAAGGGCCCCACGCCCCATGGAGTGTGGAGTGATTTAGAGGAAGGGGAAGGGGTGAATGTGTGCACATGTATAAAGCACGCAGGATTGCTGGGCAATACAGGGTAGAGCCAGACGACCCAAGGACAAGGTGCTGGGGCTGACGAACAGGTAGACTTTGTTGTCAGAGATATTTGCTGGAAAGGATGAGGACATGATTCGGTTATACACAGACACCTGAGGGCTTCCCTGGCTCAGCTGGTAAAGAATCCGCCTGCAATGCGGGAGACCTGGGTTCCATCCCTGAGTCGGGAAGAGCCCCTGGAGAAGGGAAAGGCTACCCCCTCCAGTATTCTGGCCTGCAGAATTCCATGGACTGTACAGTCCATGGGGTCACAGAGTGCCGGACACGACTGAGCAACTTTCACTTTATACGCCTAAAACTAACCCAACATTGTGAATCAACTATACTCCAATATTAAATAAAAATTGTAAAAAAGATAAAGCCATTACCTTCAGTGAAAAATAAATTTAAAAAAAATAATAAGGTCATGAACAAGCCTGAAGGTGGCTGAAGGTAAACCCGCTTTTAAACTCCAGTTCAGGACTTCTTTGTGCCTTAGACAGGTAGCCTCATGACCTCTCAATAAATGTCTGTCTGAAACAAGGTGAACACACTTAATGGAAGTATTGAGCGGGTTACACATAAATTATGTCTCTGTAATAATGCCTGACGTATAATAAGTACTGAAAAAATAACAGCATCAGGAAACTAGGATGCATTATGTATATATGTATACATAAAATATTATGGTTAATGATCATTTCAGGGAATGTACCAAGCCACTTGCCTTTAAATTTATTGAGTATTTATTACATGCCAGATGCTAAGTACTAAAGGGATATGGCAGGGTCTCTGTCTTTAAAAGCAAATGCAGCCTGCTGTAGTCCTTTATTAAATCTCCAGAGCCCCATATAACAATATCAAGAAGGCCAAGTGCCTGACAATCCCAGTGGATGGAAGACGGAAGAACCCTGGTAACCGTCCACCGCAGCACCCAGGCCAAGGTGCTGGTCAGCTTGTGGGTGCAGCACTGCCCCCTCCTGGAAGGAGGACTTGATGACCGAGGTGTCTTAGATCTCCAGACTCAGAGCTGGGCCCCCCAGACTGCTCACCGTTCTTCAGAAAGCGGGGAAGGGGTGGACGAGCAGAGTGAAGAGAGTGTCCTCAGGTGAGGTCGGGATGGCTAGCTGACCCAGAAAGAAAGGACATCTGCTGGTTCTCCCTTTGCAGACACAAGTCGTATCCCAAACCCACAGGGAATCCTGCAAAAGCTGAGATGCAGAGCCCTGAGGGTCGATGTGAAGAATGAGTGTTCCCAGCCCAAAGGCCAAATCTCTAATTTGATCTCACGTTGCAAACAGACATTCAGCAACCTGCAGTGCCCGTGGCCTGGAGGTGGACCGCTTTCCTTCAGCCAACCACATTCATGTCCCTCATCTACACACGACCACCTCCATCACGTCAGATGTCCCCACCTCTATCAGAGAAGGTGGAACATAGACGCACAGAAAAAAATGTGTGATGTCATACAGGGCTGTTCAGGGTACAAGACCATTAGTTGGGTTTTCAAGGAAAGTTAGGGAAGGATGGTGAGCCTTCAAGTGGGCTCCAGGGGAAAGGACTCACAGACAAGAGAGAGGAGGCAGGGGGTCACAGGAAGATGAGTGGGCTCCTTGCAGAGGAGCTGGGGAGAGAGAACAGGAGAGGAGGTCAGGAGCCAGCTCTCAGAGATACAAAATGCCAGCCTCACTCTGCAGACAGTGGGGTTCTTTCTGAGATGAGCATGATCAGGCAGAAAGCAGAATTTGAGTAATATTCATTGCACAATTCCAACAATGAAATTCTTCTTGTCCCTTCCTTCCATACCTTCTCCTGCTCAATTCATTTCTCCCTTAGTGACACCATCACTCACGAGTCTCCCTACATAGACACTTGGGAGTCATCCCTAAGTTCTGCTTGTCCCTGGACTCAACGTCTATGCAGATACTAAGTCCTGTCTGTACTCCCTTCTCTAAATATTTCTCATCATCCTCTCCTCCTCGACATCCTGTTAATTCAGGCTTGTCTCTTGGTCATCTTGTCTCAAATGCCCTTCAGTTTTTCGCAGGTTGCCACCAGGCTGATTGCTCTCAAATGCAAATCTGACCGTGTTGCCGTTCATGCACACTATTTTACCAGCTTCCTGCTACTTTTGTAAGAAAGTCCTTGGCTTGTCATAAGAAAGCCTTTATGACCTGGTACTTACCTGCATTTCAGGGCTCGCCTACCCTTGTCCCTTCTAAACCACTTGTTCCCTACCCTTATGAAACTCCCTGCTGTCTCTAAAACGGGCCAGGCTGTTTTGCACCTTAAGGTCTCCACATGGGCTGCACCATATTCTCACATCTCCATTCTATTCTCTGCATGTCCTTCATCCTCCTGATATTCACTTATTCCTGGAGATAGGAATCCAGGCACAGGCAGAACCATCTGCATGAGGTTCCTCTGGCAGCTCAGGCTGATTTTAGAACCCCGGCCCCCACTGTCTCTCTCTCTCTCTCAGCAGTACACCCCACTCCTTCATTAATTGATAGCACATGTCACACTCTCTGGACTGTGGACTAAGCTGTCCATTTCCCTTCTGAGTCATTTCATCCAGCCCTGAGTGTCCCCGCACTCTGCTGGATGTTTAATAATTTTGTTGCACTTAATATGAGAAGAATATAAACACATGATAAAAATGTGTGCCAAACAGAGAGAAAGCTTGGAACTCACAGGATTTTATGACCTGAGCATCCCTCTAAATGGAAGCTTCCAAAAGCCAGATGGAGCCACCTCCTGGAGAGAAGCCTCACTGAGGTCCAGGTGACTTGGCCAGTTGTATACCACCACTTCGGAGAAGGCTATGGCACCACACTCCAGTCCCCTTGTCTGGAAAATCCCATGGACGGAGGAGCCTGGTGGGCTGCAGTCCATGGGGTCACTAGGAGTCGGACACGACTGAGCGTCTTCACTTTCACTTTTCACTTTCATGCATTGGAGAAGGAAATGGCAACCCCCTCCAATGTTCTTGCCTGGAGAATCCGAGGGACGGGGGAGCCTGGTGGGCTGCCGTCTATGGATCACACAGAGTCGGACACGACTGAAGTGACTTAGCAGCAGCACCAGCATACCACCACTTGCAGGTCAGATTACAAAAGTGGAAACACGTGCCCATGCATATGTGGCTTGTTTTATTCTGATTGGGCTCAGCAGGACCCAGAAATATTGATATTTCAATGTGGCATCTACGGGGGGACTGAAGCGATCTTGCAGGCAACCCAAGGTGTCTTCTTGGTATCTTTCACCCATCCCAATCGGAGGCCTGTTGAGTCCTCTCTTCCACCTCCGCCACCAAATGCCCTTCCCATCCTTGGATGTGGAAGCACACCAGAATGTCGGGACAGACCTTCTCCCAGCAGCAGGGCTCAGGGCCACCCTGCTGTTATGCGCAGCCAAAGGGCTTCCAGCATCACCTCCAGTGCTTCATGACAAACCTGGAAAGACAAGCGGAGGGCAAACGGAACACAAATGTGCGCCTGTAAAAATCGCCCTACAGTAACAGCCGCCCGAGAGCTAGGTGGTAGCGGCAGCAGATGGCCACGTCTGTCTGATTTCTAATCCCTAAGGTTGTACCTCTCTGCTTCCCTTCCATCTCTTTTCCTGGAACATGGTGTTGGCAGGCAGCCGGTCCCTCGGAATCGGTGGTACCAATCTTTCACCCATCCCAATCGGAGGCCTGTTGAGTCCTCTCTTCCACCTCCGCCACCAAATGCCCTTCCCATCCTTGGATGTGGAAGCACACCAGAATGTCGGGACAGACCTTCTCCCAGCCGCAGGGCTCAGGGCCACCCTGCTGTTCTGCGCAGCCAAAGGGCTTCCAGCATCGCCTCCAGGGCTTCATGACAAACCTGGAAAGACAAGCAGAGGGCAAACGGAACACGAATGTGCGCCTGTAAAAATCGCCCTACAGTAACAGCCGCCCGAGAGCCAGGTGGGAGCGGCAGCAGATGGCCACCTCTGTCTGATTTCTAATCCCTAAGGTTGTACCTCTCTGCTTCCCTTCCATCTCTTTTCCTGGAACATGGTGTTGGCAGGCAGCCGGTCCCTCGGAATCGGTGGTACCCTTCAAAGTCATTCCAGGATGGTATGCGGTGGAAGCCAACACCCACGCTACCAAGAATGAGAAACCCAGAGTCAAAAGCATGAGCCATTCCAAACACGTCGGTGACCTTGTCAGGGCGTTCCTGTGTCTCAGCAAAGCACATCCGTTGGTCAATGTCCATTTCTAAAGCAGTAGGGCTCAGATGAAAGCCGAGAGCTATTCAGGCAGTGGTACTTGCCAGTTGCCGGCGGGTGCCTGAGTGCAGACAGGCCCTGCTGTCTAATTCCCGCGGCTATGCTGGCTCCTACCTGCCCGCCACTAGGGCACACCTGTGGTCCCTCAGTTTCCTCATTTAGAAAAGAGTCTGGAACTTTGGATGAGCATGGACTAAAGCTGATCTTCCTAGTGGGTCTTCCCCAGAACAGACCACCATTGTCCTGGTGGTTATTCGCATTTGTAAACATGTTATAGCTCGAAAGGCTGACACCAGGGCTCAGTGAAGTTTTTTTCTGCCTTTCTCAGAATTGTAACTCAGGTACAGAGCTGACGACAAACGTACTAAGAAAGAGCCCAAAGTTTTAAGGTCAGAGAAACTTCCGTTGTTGGGTAGCTACCCCCACTTCAGGCAGGCTGGGAGGCAAGTCTCCAAAGAGAAAAACAAAGCGCAGAGGAGCCAACAACCTGGACAGCAGCCAGCGGCCAGGCGGGAAAGACCTGCCTCCTTCTCACCCTCACAGCAAAGCCCCGCTGGTCCCGCCCAGCAGAGGGGAGAGAACACACAGGTGTGAGAGATTGAAAGCTTGTGTCCCCGCAAACCCTCATGAGGAGACCCTACCCCATGCCGAGGTATTAGGAGACAAGCCTTGGGAGAAAATCGAGGTTAGATGAGGTCTTGAGGCTGGAGCCCTCATAAAGGGGACTGGGGCTCATAAAGGGGACTCCTAAGAATCACGAGGGAGTTTGCTTCCTTTCTGCTCCCCATCATGTGAGAATACGGGGCCCTGATGTCATTCTTCCAGGATATAAAATGTGTACAAGATGCCAGCAATCGGGGACTTCCTTGGTGGTCCAGTGGTTAGGTCTCTGCCTTTCCACTGCAGGGGGCAAACATTCGATCCCTAGTTCGGGAAAACTAAGGTCCTGATATAAAATAATAATAATAATGAATTATTCTTTTAAATTATAATAAATTATTATTTAAAATCATAATAAACTGCTTTAAAATCATAATGATAAATTATTATTTAAAAATCATCATAATAAATAATCCTGAAAAATATCAGAAACAGCTCAATTTAAAAAAAAAAACAATGCTAGCAATCAGAAACCCAGAGGAGATCATCACCAGAACCTAACCTGTTGATCTTGGACCTCCAACCTCCAGAATCATGAGAAGTTAATTTCCATTGTTTATAAGCCCAGCCTATGGTCGTTTGTTGTAACAGTCTGAATGGACTAAGGCACTGGGATTAGAGTCCCAGCTGGCCTGCACTAGTTAAGAAGGAGGCCCATAAATCATAGAAAAAACATTAGAAAAGACAGGACTGGAATAAGCCCACCCTGAGACCTAAGCATGGTGACTGAAATTAAAAGACACTTGCTCCTTGGAAGAAAAGTTATGACAAACCTAGACAGCATGTTAAAAACCAGATACATTACTTTGCCAACAAAGGTCCAGCTAGTAAAAGTTATGATTTTTCCAGTAGTCATGTATGAATGTGAGAGTTGGACCATAAAGAAAACGGAGTGCTGAAGAATTGATGCTTTTGAACTGTGGTGTTGGAGAAGACTCTGGAGAGTCCCTTGAACTACAAGGAGATCCAACCAGTCCATTCTAAAGGAGATCAGTCCTGAATATTCATTGGAAGGACTGATGCTGAAGCTGAAACTCCAATACTTTGGCCACCTGATGCAAAGAACTGACTCATTGGAAAAGACCCTGTTGCTGGGAAAGATTGAAGGCAGGAGGGGAAGGGGATGACAGAGGGATGGTTGGATGGCATCACTGACTCAATGGAGATGAGTTTGAGTAAGCTCTGGGAGTTGGTGATGGACAGGGAGGCCTGGCATGCTGCAGTCCATGGGGTCGCAAAGAGTCAGACATGACCGAGCGACTGAACTGAACTGAACTGAACTGAAGATCTAAGCATGAGCAGGAAGAGTCACACTGAAAAAGTCTGCTCTTCAATGATTATGTTTTAGGGAGAAAAACGTGAGTTTTATGTTCATACCCTGAGTTGTGACTCCACACAAACTTGTTTTCGGGCCTTAAGACAAGGCAACTGAAGAAGGGCTCATTTGTTCATTCCTTCAGCACATGTTTGTTTATAACATATAATGTGGTAAAGCTCCCCCGGAGGAGGAAATGGCTATCCCTCAGTAGTCTTGCCTGGAGAATTCCATGGACACAGAGAAGCCTGGCGGACCATGAGGTCGCAAAGAGTCAGACCGGGCTTAGTGACGAAAAACAACAACAACAATGGTTGGGTGAATACAGTTCCCGTGAGGAGACAGAGATGAACCAGGTGGGCCAGCATCGTCCTTCAGGCCGCTCAGGCTCTGGTGGGGTGTGGACGTTATACCCGCGGCTGCGCAGTGTGCCCAGCTTCCGGTTGAGAGCGATGTTGGGGTGAGGAGAAAGGGACAATTCTAGACAAGTGCTCGGGGGCGCTCTGCGGCGAGGGCCCTCAAGCAAGGAGCTGAGAGAGTGAGGAGCGAGAGTGGGCTCTCCTCCTCCAGGGAGCTCTCCAGGGCTCCAGGGAGGCGGGATGAGATTGGCAGAGCCGGGGAGTTCCAGCTGGACAAGAGCGGCTCAGCAAGGGGACACGGTGGGGGACAAGGCAAGGAAATAGACGGGGGCTGACCTCAGAGGCCTTGGATTTCAGTCGAGTGTGATGAAAAGCCCCTAGAGGCTTTTGAGCAGGAACATGACATGGCGTGATACATCTTGGGGAGTCACCTCTGGTAGTTGACTACAAGCCAGGAGGAAAAAGAGGAAGGCAATTCATGAGGCTGTGGCAGCTCAGGTGGAAGACCATAATAGCCTGGTCTGGGTGGAAGCAGAAAAGGCACCAAATAGTTAGCCTTGGGATATGTTTGGGTAGCTGGTCCTCCTAGGCTCCTGGTCTGTTAAAGAAGAAAAGGAGTTAAGAGCCTCAGATGAAGGGTGGCTTCTACAGACCTCAGATGAAAAGCTTGATTTAACAGTGAGTCCAGGAGCTCCCTAACAGAAGAACATGACCAGGAGATAAAGATCTGCAAGTGACTTTGAAATCAAGGAAGATGCCAACCCAAATGAGATTATCTACTTGAGGTGAAAGGTTTCCAGGAGAGCCAGGAAATAGATGCTGCCTCTCTGACAAGGTTAAGAGTGTGTGGGGAATTGTTTGCAGCTGGGTTCCCTGGTGACAAGAAATCTGCCTGCAATGCAGGAGGTCCATGTTAGATCCCTGGGTCAGGAAGTTCCCCTGGAGAGGGGAATGGCAACCCACCCTAGTATTCTTGCCTGGAGAATCCTATGGACAGAGGAGCCTGGTAGGCTACAGTCCATGGGGTTGCAAAGAATCGGAAATGACTGAGCAAGTTACATTTTCACTTTCACTAGCAGAGGTTCCAAAAAGGATCGTGGGGAAGGTCAGGAGGGGAACAGTGATGTGTGGTTCAGAGAAGGAAGCACAGAGCCACAAGAGGTTGGGGCTTCAGACAGGATAGTAACTGGAGGAGCATTTTTTCAGTTTGGATGAAAAATGTGGATGAGTCATGGGGAAAACAAGTGGCCTAGAAATTTCTAAAGAACTGGACCCAGAAGTCTCAGACAGATTGAGGTCTCTGATGGATTGAAGGACTTGGACATCTCTGGAACAAGCCAGCTGCTCCTGGAAATCCAAGACCAGGTGGGCTGGCAACAGGATTGTTTGGTTCCCACGAGCCTCACCAGGTGCTGGAAATAGCCTGAGCTCCAGATGGATGGCAGGTCTTTCTGGACGGGCTCTTGCACAGCTTGTCTTCACTGTGGTTCCAAGGGAATCCATGGGGAACAGCGTCATGGATTCTAAAATAACTCTAGGTGAGATAGCTGGACTTTCTATTTCCCTTGACTCAACTCCCACTCATGGCTCAATCCCCTGAAATCTGATTTTCACCTATTTCCTTTCACCGAAACAGCTCTGACCAAGTTTACTAGTGGCCTCCATGTGGCTTGGTCCAGTGGGCATTTTGAAGTCCTCATCTTTCCTGACATCTCAGTTCCATGGACCCCACTCTTCCTCATGAAGCGCTTTCTTCCTTTGGATTTCCACAGTGACACCGCCCTCTCTTGATTGTGTTCCCACCCCTCTGGCCTCTCGCTAACCCTGTCTCTACAGTCCTCATTGACATAGCCTTTAGGATGCTGTGGTTCTTTAATCCTCCCCCTATCTTACTTTATCTATTCTCTCCAGGCCAGCTTGTTCAGATTCAGGATTTCAACTAACTAATAAATTGGAGGAAAATTAAAAATGCTATAGGAGTACTTAGAGGTGTGTGTGACTAAGGCAAGACCAAGGTTGCTTGAGTTGGGTCATTGTTGCCCAAATGATCAATGTAGACTTGTGTGGAGAGCAAGCCCAAGGAGAGTATATGTAAAGTCAGAAAAGAGAACCCAAGCTGGAATTCTTTGTTGGGTTGGAAGATGAACAGGTAAGTACCCATAAATAAGGAGGTGTGAGGAATGTTCAAGGGAGAGGGGACATGTGTATAACTATAGCTGATTCAGGTTGCTATATGGTAGAAATCTACACAATATTGCAAAGCAATTGTCCTCCATTTAAAAATAAATAAATCTAAATTTTAAAAGTAATTGCTATTATCATTTGTCACAATTACTATTATTCTATAAGTGCTTGTCTATACATTACAAGACCTGTGTTAATTACCTATACATTAACTTTTTACCAGCATTTCCTACATTCCACCCACTGCCTCTGTCCAAAGTATTCATGTCTACCTTTCAGTCACCATACCACCAAGCTTTGATTCATCAGTTCAATCTATCATTAGTAATTTTTATTGATTGCCTTTAGGATGTATGGTGATGTATAAAGCACTAAAATATATCTCTATCCTCAGAGATTCTGATGGAGTATTGCAATAATCCTACTACTTATTGTTGTCAGCTTTTCCATCAGCATCAATTAGAAAAGACACAAAGGAGCCATGTGTTTATCAATTATTTTATCAAGGGAATGAGTACAGTAGCATCACTTGCAAATGATTAGCAATCGTTATTGCATGCAACTAAAAAGGATATGTTCTACTTATTAAAAATCCACAATGTAGCCAACTCTCATCTATAAACAAGGCAGTTATCTACAATGAATCTCATGGCAATCCTGCTGTTAAGCTTATTGATCTGCTGTAATGAATTACCTGCTTTGTTGACATCTGCACTCTTCAATTTCAAAGTTAACCACGTTTCCTTGATAACCCTTCCCTTTGTTTCCATTTATTTGCAGACTGTCTGCAGAGACAATCCAGTAGAAAGGGAATAACGCTCACTTTGGGACCAGAAGGCCTGGGTCCAAGCTTTGGCTTGTAATTCATGTGCAGAATCTCATTGTCCTCATCTGTGTGTACATGTGAAAAAGCCTGCACTCTCCTTCACCTCCCCCCAAAAGCAGGTGGTGAGAGTATTACTGTTAGGAAAAGCTTTGGAAACCCAAGCCATTGTCCTTGCTCACTGTAAAATTTTTGAGTCATCTGTTCTCAATAGCTTTATGGGGTGGATTGCCACAAAACTGCCTCACAAAGCAGCAACTAATGCATTGCAAGTGACACACCTAGTTTCGGGTCTACACTTGAAGATGCATCCCACCTGATTAGATGCTCAGAATTTCCCTGGGAGAGAAGAAGGTAAGGGGGCTATTGTTCCCATTTTGCACACAAGACAAAAGAGGCTCAAGGTTTAGCAAACTGACCAAGAGCACTGCTAGAAAAGGGCCAAATCAGGACTTTATCTTTCAAATTTTGTGATTCCTAGGTGCACACCCTTCTTTAAC
>SJYT01043488.1:2616-31464 GCA_006410635.1 Cephalophus harveyi
ATTGGCTCTGTCCCTGTGCCGCACCCACCCCCCCGGGGCCCGCAGGCACGAGGCTGGGAGGGCGAGGAAGAGGAAGCAAACCCCCTTCTGACCACCGGCCCTGCCCGGCACCGGCCACCCCTGCGGGGAAACATCAGCAGCCGGCAGCGCACACAGCAGGAGCGAAGGAAGAGGGGACAGCGCACTCCGGCGAGCGCCAGTGTCGGGGCCCGGCCCCTGCCCCCACTTCTCCGGGACTCTACCTGGGCTTGAGCAGGTCAGGCCTGAGCTCGGGAACGAGGCCTCGTCAGCGCGAAGGCGGGGCCCGGCTGCGAGTCAGAGCTGCCCTCCGGCCCAGAAGAGAAGGTTCCTAAGCCACCGTCACAACCGCCCCCCAACTACGAATCGTCCCCGACACTTACCTGGCCGGAAGCTACTCTCGCGATAATGCCCGGGGAAGTCCTACGTGACTCCAATCCCCACCCCTACCTCCTGCGACCAATCAATAAGGAGCGGGGCGGGGCTTTGCCTTTGATCAGGGCGCGACCCAACCACGAAGGGTCCCTGACACTTACCTGGCCAGAAGCTACTCTCGCGATAATCTTGCGTCAGTCCTCCAATCCCCGCCCCCACCTCCTGCGACCAATCCAAAAGGAGTGGGGCGGGGCTTTGCCTTTGAGCTGGGCGCGGGGCCCCTCAGTCTCTGCTCACAAGCGTGGGGAGCAGGAGGGGCGGGGCGGGGAGAGGGGCGGGTCACGCGCCATTTCTCGCGAGACCGGGGACCAGGAAGACGCCCGCAGAGCCGGGCTGCTGGTGCAGCTGCGGCTGAGGCGGTGGCTGCTGCTGCCGCTGCAGCCTCTGGACGATTCGCCTCCGAGCCTGCGCCGGGTCCCTGGGTGAGGAGACGATGGGGAGCAGGCGGGGCGGGGCGGGGCGAGGAGCGGGGCGGGGCACGCGCCATTTCTCGCGAGACCGGGGACCAGGAAGACGCCCGCAGAGCCGGGCTGCCGGTGCAGCTGCGGCTGAGGCAGTGGCCGCTGCTGCCGCTGCAGCCTCCGGACGGTTCGCCTGCGAGCCTGCGCCTGGTCTCCGGGTGAGGAGGCGGGACGTTGGAAGGCCGGGCCTGCGGAAGCGAGCGGTGCCCGCTGAGGCTGAGCGGGGACTCAGGCCGCGGCCTGTCAGAGCCAGACAGGGAGGCGCCCACACTCCTGACCGTGTAAGATGGCGGCGATGGCGCCTGGAGGCGGCGGCGGCGGCGTGAACCCTTTCCTCAGCGATTCGGACGAGGACGAGGACGAGGTCTCGGCGACCGACGAGCGGCGGGCAGGACTTCGGCTGGGTGCCGGGGGCGGCCTAGACCCGGGCTCTGCGGGCTCGCTGTCGCCCCAGGACCCCGGGGCCTTGGGCAGCAGCGCCCGAGCGGGGCTCCCCGGGGAGGCGGCGGCGGCGGCCCTGGGGGGCCCTGGGGAGACCCCGGCCCGCCTGTCCATTGACGCGATCGCGGCCCAGCTGCTGCGCGATCAGTACCTGCTGACCGCCTTGGAGCTGCACACCGAGCTGCTAGAGAGCGGCCGGGAGCTCCCTCGGCTGCGCGACTACTTCTCCAACCCTGGCAACTTCGAGAGGCAGAGCGGGACCCCGCCGGGGACGGGGGCGCCGGGGGTCCCCGGGGCAGCCGGCCTTGGAGGCGCAGGAGGTCGGGAGCCGAGTACGACGTCGGGTGGGGGACAGCTCAGTAAGTGAACGACGGCGCTGTCGCTCCGGCTGGGCTGTTGGGGTTGTGGGGGGTTGTGGGGAGGCAGTGCTTGTGGGCTGGTGCTGAGTACTGGGAGCGTTTCAGCTAGAGGGTTGGGGCGGAGGGCGGGCGGTGATCTCGTTCGGTGGAGGCCAGAGGATCTGGCAGCGACTGTTCTCTCCCTGGCTGCCTCCAGCCCTTGGCTGGACTTGCACCAGCTCCTGGTCCCACTATTGGTGTCGGTATCTATTAAACATCCAGAGTTTCTAGTTCATTGGCTACTCCATGACTCCAGAAGACTCCCTTGCAACCTTAGTTTATCGCTTTAATCGTTTTTCCATTCTCTCCCATCTCCTGAATCGCCACTACCTGGAAACAGTGTTCCTTATGTTGTTCGCAGTAATTATTTGACTCCAAGTCAAGAGAGAAAAGAATAGGAAATGTTGTTGCTGTCTCCCCGAAGCCAGATCCACTTGAAGAACCTTTGTCTTTGGGTTGAGTTGATTACTCAAAAGTTACATCTGCTGCTGCTTAAAATTTGTTCAGTTTAAAGAAACTCAGTTTCATTCACTTTCAGTTCCTTAATTTCAGTGGGTGTCCAGAATTATAGGAAGTCTAAGGAGCAGAGCTATGGTTTTTCCAGTAGTCATGTATGGATGTGAGTTGGACTATGAAGAAAGCTGAGCGCCGAAGAATTGATGCTTTTGAACTGTAGTTTTGGAGAAGACTCTTGAGAGTCCCTTGGACTGCAAGGAGATCCCACCAGTCCATTCTAAAGGAGATCAGTCCTGGGTGTTCTTTGAAAAAATGATGCTGAAGCTGAAACTCCAGTACTTTGGCTACCTCGTGCGAAGAGTTGACTCATTGGAAAAGACTCTGATGCTGGGAGGGATTGGGGGCAGGAGGAGAAGGGGACGACAGAGGATGAGATGGCTGGATGGCATCACCGACTGGATGGTGAGTTAGAGTGAACTCCGGGAGTTGGTGATGGACAGGGAGGCCTGGCGTGCTGCGATTCATGGGGTCGCAAAGAGTCAGACACGGCTGAGCGCCTGAACTGAACTGCAGGAGCAGAGTAGGCAGGTTCCCCCTGCAGTGTTGCCTCCTGGTCTCAGTACGTTGTAGTCTTTTTTCTTTTCGGAAGTTTAGGAATTAACTTTTCTGCCTCGTTGTAATCATTAACTGTATAAAGTGGTCGTTTACCTCATTCATCATGTATTTATAAGCGTTTATGTCTTTAAAACTTACTGCCAAGGACGCATATTGGAGTCCCAGTACCTATCCTTAAGAGGCATCTTAGATTTTCCCTTACTGGCAGTAATAGGTTTTCAGTGTGTTATGTGAGGCCAACTGAAATTTGCTCACACATGTTAAAATACATTTAAAATTGTAGCCGAACTGATGTTTTTTTGTCAGTACTTTTAAGTGGTTCCAGAGACTGAGATCACCTAACTTCAGTTCAGTCTCAGTCATGTCTGATTCTTTGTGACCCCATGGATGGCAGCACACCAGGCCTCCCTGTCCATCACCAACTCCGGGAGCTTGCTCAAACTCATGTCCATCGAGTTGTTGATGCCATCCAACCATCTCATCCTCTGTCGTCCCCTTCTCCTCCCGCCCTCAATCTTTCCCAGCCTCAGGGGCTTTTCTGAATCAGTTCTTCGCATCAGGTGACCAAGGTATTGCAGTTTCAGCTTCAATATCAGTCCATCCAGTGAATATTCAGCACTGATTTCCTTTAGGATGGACTGGTTGGACTGGTTGAGATGGACTCTCAAGAATCTTCTCCAACACCACAGTTCCCTAACTTACATGTAACTTAGTTAGATGTAGTTAAACTGCAAAGAGTGCCTTTTTCCATCAAGGTAGATCCAAAGCAGTCTTCTCTCTTGAATATGGAATTTTCTCAGCAGTTGTAACTTCCTTGTTCAGTATTGTAGGATTATCTTCCTTTTCTGGAAACTGGTTTTTCTGTTGCTGACCTTTAAGACCATAAAATGTAACAAAAGAGCAGTGTAACAAACTTGTTAGGCAGTTGGCTTTTGTTTGTTTGTTTTAAGATTTTTGAAGCGTCTAATAATGATTTTCACTTGATAAGCTCTTACTACTTCCTCAAGACCCAGCTCAACTGTCATCTTTGTAAATACTTCCCACACTACCAAGGATTAGTTGTTTGGTTCTTTTCATTGTAGTACTTTCAAACCTCAACCATAGCCTTTAACTCTTTTTATTTTGATTTATTAACAGTAGTATTTCTCTCCATTAGATAGTCAGCTTCTTGAGGGACATCTTTTTATTACTCACAGTTTGTATAGTCCCTGGCCTGTTGTTGAACATAACAGAATTGTATCTGCTATGTTTTTCTACTGTATCAGTTCAGTTCAGTCACTCAGTTGTGTCTGACTCTTTGTGACCCCATGAATCTCAGCATACATATAATGAAATAAGTTATTCCTTTTTAATTATTTAATTTAAAAGAATTTATTAATTTAATTTAAAAGAATTTATTAATCTTTTCAGCCTACCTTATTGTTTGGAATCACTGTAGTGAAAATTTCTGTTAAAAACTTTTTTGTACAGAAAGTTATAATTTAGGCTCTAAATATAGCTGTGTTTTAAAGTAAAAATTGACTTGTAAATGCCTTTGCATTATACATTTTTATAGTTTCTTGAAATAACTTCAGTCCTGTGATCATAAATCAGAATTTAGCTATAATCAAATATTCATGTGCAGTTGTGCTCTTCCATAGTTTATTTGGACCTGTTTGGGGAATAACTCAAAAGTACAGTATTACATAATATAATATATTTTCAAGTGAATACAAAACAGATGAGCAGTAGGGGGAAAAAATCGGAGTTATCCATAATCCACCCAATAGTACTTGGCTTTTCCGTTTTTTACTATGCATATGTGTTTAAAAGCAAAAATTGGATTAAAGTGTTTTTGTAGCTTTATATTACTTGATAGGCTATAATTTTTACCATCAACCTTGAGGGGAAATTGGATACAATAAAATGTGCCCGTTTGAAGTGTACTGCATGGTGAATTTTGGAAAACAGATTACTACTACAAATAAATATCTGGGGGCATTTTTATTGTCCCCAGAATGCCTTCATTTTCTTTTGCATTCAGTATCTCAAGCCTGTCACTGACCACGGTAGAGAACAATTTTCTGTCCTGGGCCGAGGCACTGTCGGAATTTGGGGCCTGGTAACTCTGTGTTGTGTTAGTGTCCTGTACATTCTAGAATGTTTAGCAGCGTTGCTGGCCTCTGTCCACTGCATGACAGAAGCAACCACCCAGCCCCCATTCCTCAAGCCGTGACAGTCAAAAAATGTTACCAGCACCGTCTGAGGAAGGGGAGGGCAAAATTCCCCAAGTGGGAACCACTTCCTTAGATAAGTTTTGCCTGTTTTAAAATTTCATACAATTGCAGTTTGGAGCATATAGTCTTTTCTGTATGGCTTTCTTTCCTCAATATAATGTTTTTGAAATTCATCCAAATAATGTTTTTATGTGTAATAGTAGTTCATTCCTTTTTTGCTTTTACCATTCATCTGTTATTAGACATTTATTTTTTTCCCCATTTTTGGCCTATATGAATAAAGCTACCGTGAACATGCTTGTATAAGTTTTGCAGAGACATACGTTTTCCTTTCTTTTGAATAATACCTAGAAATAGAATTGCTGGTTCATATAGTTAGTGTACATTTAACTTTGTAAGAAGCTGTCAAACAGGTTTTCCAAAGTGGTTGTATCATTTAAAATTTCCATCACCAGTGTATGAAAGTTTCAGTTTCTATACATCCCCCAAACCCTTGGTATTTTCAGGCTTTTTATTTAATTCATTCTAGTGAGAGTACGGTGGTATCTCATTGTGGTTTTAATTTTTATTTTCGAGGACTAGTAATGCTGAGCTCCTTTGAGCTTTTGGCCATTGGGGGGGGTGTCTACTGCTATTACATATCTTTTGTGCAATGTCTGTTAACAGCTTTTTGTTGAGTTGTAGTTCTTTTATATATTCTGAACCCAAGTCCTCCATCAAATATGTTTTTTCCAAGTTTTTTCTCCCAGCATGATTTGCTTTTTCATTTTTTAACAATGTGTCTTATGAACAAAAGATTTTCATTTCATCAAGTCCAGTTAATTGTGTTTTTCCTTAATGATTCATGGTCTTTGTTTCCTAAATAAATATTTGCGTATCCTAAAGTTGCAAAATTTTTCTTGTGTATTTTCTTCTAGAAGTTTTATAGTTTTCTGTTTCTAAATTTAGGCCTATGATGGCATCATAAAAAGAAGAAATATTTCTGAAATATCCCTCCTATAATTATGCAGACACTTATAGCACAAGCTTTAGTATAATTTAAAATCCAAATGCATTGTATATCAAAATATTAATGTATTTAAATTTCTTAATTCAGTCAGAAAATAAATGCTAAAATAAGTCTGTAAATCTATGGTTAGTACCGTGTTTTGAAGATTTGGACTAAGATTTGGATCATACAAATTATATTTTAGAAACTCTGAGGAGGAATCTTTCTTTAGGACCAGACTACTGCCGGTTATAAAGGTCCTCTGTATTCACTTCTACCATGTTAATTGTTGCTAGTTGGATTATTACTTTATAATACTCAGTGAGTACTTTTTGGTTGATTATGAACAGTATAAACATTGATAGTGTGGATTATCTAAAACATTAAATTATTTTTATTTGTTTTTATGTATTTTTGGTTACTGTGTGTCTGATCTGAAAATTCATAAAACTTAAGAGTAATAAATGTATAATCAACAGTGGTTTTCTTTGTTTAAAGATTTCTAAAAGGCTTACCTGGTGGCTCAGATGGTAAAGAATCCACCTGCAATGCGGGAGACCTGGGTTCGATCCCTAGGTTAGGAAGATCCCCTGGAGGAGGGCATGGCAACCCACTCCAGTATTTTTGCCTGGAGAATCCCCATGGACAGAGGAGCCTGGCGGGCTATAGTTGGTGGGGTCGCAGAGAGACAGGACCGAGCGACTTAGCACACACAAAAGCAGTTTAATTTTGTAAGATTTACTAAATTGTTTGCCCAAAAGTCTGTTGACCTAGATAATAGTATAGTGGTAATTCTAAAATACTTTAGGAAGTCTTCATACTATCTTTTTTTTTCTTGACTAAAAGAGTAAGTCAAATTTATAAAACATATAAAAAAACTATAGCTTTTTAAATTTGATGTTTTCAGTGGAAGAATTTAAAATCAGCTTTCATGCAGTCTCAGTGTTTGATAAATTGTAGCATCCTTGTGATGGTCCTACTAGGCCCACGTGATAAACTAATTTGATCTTTTACATGTAATATTACTTGCTTGAGTATAGACACACATTAATTATATATTGTCCCCTGTATTTTTGCCAGTTGAGCCAGTTTGGTTTCCAGTTAGATTGCAAGGTAAAAGTTGTGCCAATGCCTTTGGCACAACTTAATTACAAATTACAGTATTTTATCTAGAGGAATGCTGTTCTACTCTGAGCCTTCAAGGTCTAATCAAAATCAGAAAAATTGCCTAGAATGAGTCAGCTCTGTAGAGACAGTAAGTGGTCAAATAACATGCCTTTCAGTGATTAATTTCTTTTATCCTGTAGTTACCATGCTTGCAGATGTTCTTAAGGCAGCTTATCAGCTTATTGATGACTGACTTTAATAATTTAACCTATGAGCCTGCAGACTTCTTGAGTCACCTCTCTCCTGTCTAAGCACTCTTTCACTGTCCTGCCCGTCTCTTCTCAGAGCTCTGAGAGAGCGCTTCCCTCCCTGTGCTCTGTCGCCTTCTTCGTATCACCTGTGCTGTGACTCCCATCTTCCAGAAGTGCCCGTCATTTCCACTTAACAAAGGAGTTCCTCCCTGTTAGGTTTGAGTTGGTTTAGTGCTTCCTCTGGCTTCTAACAAAATATCAAGAGAATATTTCTAAAATGTGTTAAGTTCACTGCTTTTAGCTGAGTGAGACATACTACTGTTGTCTAGACCATATTCAGTTCAGTTCATTTCAGTTCAGTCACTCAGTCTTGTCCGGCCCTTTGTGACCCCATGAATTGCAGCACGCCAGGCCTCCCTGTCCATCACCAACTCCTGGAGCTCACTCAAACACATGTCCATTGAGTCGGTGATGCCATCCAACAATCTCATCCTCTGTCGTCCCCTTCTCCTCCTGCCTTCAATCTTTCCCAGCATCAGAGTCTTTTCAAATGAGTCAGCTCTTCGCATCAGGTGGCCAAAATATTGGTAGTTTCAGCTTCAACATCAGTCCTTCCAATGAACACCCAGGATTGATCTCCTTTAGGATGGACTGGTTGGACCTCCTTGCAGTCCAAGGGACTCTCAAGAGAATTCTCCAACACCACAGTTCAAAAGCATCAATTCTTCAGCGCTCAGCTTTCTTTATAGTCCAACTCTCACATCTGTACATGACCACTGGAAAAACCATAGCCTTGACTAGACAGACCTTTGCTGACAAAGTAATGTCTCTGCTTTTTAATATGCTGTCTAGGTAGGTCATAACTTTCCTTCCAAGGAGTAAGCATCTTTTAATTTCATGGCTGCAATCACCATCTGCAGTGATTTTGGAGCCCCCAGAATAAAGTCAGCCACTGTTTCCCCATCTATTTGCCATGAAGTGATGGGACCAGATGCCATGATCTTCATTTTCTGAGTGTTGAGCTTTAAGCCAACTTTTTCACTCTCCCCTTTCACTTTCATCAAGAGACTTTTTAGTTCTCACTTTCTGCCATGAGGGTGGTATCATCTGCATATCTGAGGTTATTAATATAGATTCCTAAATTTCTCTCTTATATGACTCATTTTTTACCCATGTCTTTCATCAGCTTCAAACTTTTAAATTCTTGTGGAAAGTCAGATATTTTCATTGACTAGAACAGTGACTTGTGTATAGTTGGCATTCAGTATTTTACATTGATCAGTAAATATATAAAATTATGTGATCAGCTAAGTATTATAGGAATCCAAAAGAAGTTTAGTGCATATCCTTGAGCATATTATGTTCTTAATGAAGAGGCAAGACTAGCACCTGAAAGTCTATAGAATAGTTTTCCGTGGTACAGGTAATAGTGTAAGCATTCAGATATAGAAACATCATTGTTGATTGTGATAATTGTGGAGAAAGTAAAATTTTAATGTGATGCTCAAGTATGAGTGAAATTTTAATATAAACAGTAACTTTCTTATTTGGCCATATTTAGAGTCTCATCCTGAGTGAGGAAGAGGAAAAGGAAGTGAGGGTAGAGAGAAGATAATATTTATTTTACATTTTGCCTTGTTTAAAACATCATCTGGGAACATGCTTGCCATTATCTGGCTCACAATTAATAAAGTGATTCCATTTGGGTAGTTATAAAAATGCAATATGACACTTCAAGCCATTGTGGTACATAGTTTAAAAGGAAACAAGATAAGGGTATTAACCAGCGAACAGGCCTTTTATGTTAAAAACTAAATTTACACTTTCTACTTTAGAGATGATCTTCTTACTGTATGTTTTTTTTTGTTTCTTTGCTTGTTTTTTAAGCACCTTTGTTGGAAAAAACCATTCAGGATTGGCTCAGTTTTCATTTTGTTTAATCTGTTTAGGTCAAAAACTAAGTTTTGTTATTATTATTTTTTTTTTTTTTGAATGGTGGCTTTTAACTGTGCCTACTACCTTAACTCCTATGGTTTTAGGATGATTAACTGGAAAGGAGCACTTACTTTGATCTAAAAGTACAGTCTGCTTATATCTAAATTGTAAATATCGATTGAGAAGGGCCTTAAATATTAATAACCTATTTTTTCCCTTCAGATAGTTGTTTTAGTTGGCTTCTATGTATGTGTACTGTAACTAATTAAACACACACAACACACACATCTGTACTGTAAGAGTTGATGATAAAATGTGGTTTCTAAATTATTTATACTAAAAGCATACTTGTTGATACTTAAATACATTGTGTTCTGCTGTTTGGCCATATTTTGAGCATGATGCCTCTTTGGTTGACTTTTGGGGGATTTGCATTAGTTGAGGATTGATCTGCTTCAACTCCCTTATCATACGAATGTTTATGGAGGTGTTACCATTAACTTTCTATTGAGATCTAATCGTCGTGACGTTTCACTGGTTTTAGGTGTCCAGCGGAATGATTTGATACGTGTCTGTATTTTGAAGTGATCACCACAGTAAGTTTAGTTTGCACTCATCACCACACAGTTACAGTTTGTTTGTTTTTTCCTTTGATGAGAACTTCTGTGATCTACTCTCTGAGCAGCTTTGAAATACACAAAACAATATTGTTAACTGTGGCCACCATGCTGTACACTTCATCCCCAAGACTTATTTATCTTGTTGGAAGTTTGTACCTGCGATTAAGTTTTTAAAGTGGTTCTGGCCCCATTTCACTGGAGCATGGGAAACTGATAACTCTCCAATTCCATATGTGCATATAGTTTCTACAAACTAAGGAAATCTGCACAGGAAAATCTGAACAAGTTGGATGTAAATTGCCTAATTTACTGTAAAAATAGATTCTTCAGATTTCTGAGAAGTGAATACTTGATATAATTGAATACAGCAATGGTATTTACTAAGATTCAGGAAAAGGTAACTACAACAGGATCAAGAAGAATGTCCTAGAGCTGATGTGTTTGTATTATAGCAAGCTATGTGATAGATCTCTCACATTGGTGTGAATAAAATAGAGCAATATGAGCTTGGTAGAAGAGTAACTGTGGAAAAATGTGTGGCTGATAAAACAGTCGTAGGTCTGTGCCAGAGTGTACCACCTATACTTTTGAAAGTGAAAGTGAACTTGGCCTATTTTTTGAAGACCTCCAAAGAATTGATGCTTTTGAACTGTGGTGTTGGAGAAGACTCTTGAGAGTCCCTTGGACTGCAAGGAGGTCCACCCAGTCCATCCTAAAGGAGATCAGTCCTGGGTGTTCATTGGAAGGACTGATGCTGAAGCTGAAACTCCAATACTTTGGCCACCTCATGCAAAGAGTTGACTCATTGGAAAAGACTCTGATGCTGGGAGGGATTGGGGGCAGGAGGAGAAGGGGACGACAGAGGATGAGATGGCTGGATGGCATCACCAACTCGATGGACATGAGTTTGGGTGAACTCCAGGAGTTGATGATGAACAGGGAGGCTTGGCGTGCTGTGATTCGTGGAGTCGGACACGACTGAGCGACTGAACTGAACTGAACTGAACTGAACTTGCAGTACTGATATCTGATCTTCAGTTCTGCTCTGCCACCTACAGCTCTATTACCTTGAGTTAATTCCTTAGACTTTCAGAGCTTTCTTCTTCTGTGTAAAGCACAGTAATCATTTCTGTCCAATGCTGGTTACCAAGTTTTAATGAAGTTCACTTGAAGGTATATATGTGAGAAGACTTCAAAAACTCATTTGATAGTAACTTGTTTTGTAAGAAAATAATATATGAAACAGAGGAGACTAGATCATATTTGCTGATGAAAACTGACTGAAAAAGATAGGTGATATCTGACAGTACTAATTGATAGGAGTAGTGGATATCTGTTGAATCATAGAAAAGCAAGAGAATTCCAGAAAAACATCTACTTCTGCTTTATTGACTATGCCAAAGCCTTTGACTGAGTGGATCACAATAAACTGGAAAAATCTTCAAGAGATGGGCATACTGGACCACCTTACCTGCCTCCTGAGAAATCTGCGTGCAGGTCAAGAAGCAATAGTTAGAACCGGCGTGGAATAACGGATTGGAAACAATAAAGGGAAAGAAGTATGTCAAGGCTGTATATTGTCACCTTGCTTATTTAACTTCTATGCCGAGTACATCATGCAAAATGCCGAGGTGGATGAAGCACAAGCTGGAATCAACATTGCCGGGAGAAATATCAGTAACCTCAGATACGCAGATGATACCACCCTTATGGCAGAAAGTGAAGAGGAACTAAAGAGCCTCTTGATGAAAGTGAAAGAGGAGAATGAAAAAGTTGGCTTAAAACTCAACATTCAGAAAATAAAGATCATGTCATCTAGTCCCATCACTTCACAGCAAACAGATGGGAAAACAATAGAAACAGTGAGAGACTTTATTTTCTTGGGCTTCAAAATCACTGCAGATGGTGACACTGTAGCCATGAAATTAAAGACACTTGCTCCTTGGAAGGAAAGTTATGACCAACCTATACAGCATATTAAAAAGCAGAGACATAACTTTGCCAACAAAGGTCCGTCTAGTCAAAGCTATTGTTTTTCCAGTAGATATGTATGGATGTGAGAGTTGGACTATAAAGAAAGCTGAGCACCAAAGAATTGATGCTTTTAAACTGTGGTGTTGGAGAATTCTCTTGAGAGTCCCTTGGACAGCAAGGAGATCAAACCATTCAATCGTAAAGGAAATCAGTCCTGAATATTCATTGGAAGGACTGATGCTAAAGCTGAAGCTCCAATACTTTGGCCACCTGATGTGAAGAAGTGACTCATTTGAAAAGACCCTGATGCTGGGACAGATTGAAGGAAGGCAGGAGGAGACGGGATGACAGAGGATGAGATGGTTGGATGGCATCACCGACTCAATGGACATGAGTTTGGGTGAACTCCGGGAGTTGGTGATGGACAGGGGGCCTGGTGTGCTACAGTCCATGGGGTCGCAAAGAGTCAGACATGCCTGAGCGACTGAACTGAACTGAATGGGTATGTGACATCCTAATTAAAATAATTGTTTAAAAAACATACTGGGAATATCTGTACTTGAAATTCACGTGAAAACTTAAAACATTTCTATTTGAGTAGCCACCATAAATTAAAGAAGTAAAACTGTACAGCATAGAGAGTTAAGAGCATAAAGTTTGGCGTCCTGGCTTTGATCCTGTTTCTGCCACTTTTTTATTCTTGTTTCTTAATCTCTCAGTGCCTCGATTTCTTCATCTAAGAATGAGGACTGAGGATAACAGTACCTACCTGATAAGAGCTATTATGAGAGTCAGCTGAATTAATATTTATTATCATTTGCGGTAAGTCTATGTAAGTATAAAATAGCTTATTGATATTAAAAGGCAAACAGTGGATGTAAGATTTTGTAATGGTTCATTAAAACCTGCTTTCATACAGTTAATGCATTGTATTTTGTATCTGTCAAGGCATTGTACCTCCATTTTTGTAGATATTTTAAATTACATTCATGTAAGTTATTTTTAAGTATTTCTTTTTATGTTCCTCTTAGGCAGTGGTTAGTTATTTGATTTTATAACCAACACATGGCGAGAAAATGGGATTTGTCTTTTTGGAGCTTACTAAAATTTTTTTGAAACCAATATATGTTGCTGTTTACAGAACAAACATTTTAAAAGCAAAGGCAAGAGAGGTAGACAGATTGGAGTAAGGAATAGATGACAGGCCAGAAACAAGCTCAGTGAATCTTTTGTATAAGAAACAGAGTCAGATAAAGGAGGAAAGGGTAGACTATTCAATACATTTTTCACCTTTTAGAGGGAAGTTGTTTCTTTCTTTCCAACCATATACATACACACATCAAAACAAAGTTTCCAAATGAATTGAAATACTAAATGTGGGAAATGAAACTTGAAGATTTTTGAAGGAAATATTAAAACATATTGATGACCTTGAGGTAAGATTTCTTACACATAAAAATTGTAGACTTTGAAGAGATTGATATACTTGTATCACAGTTAAAATTCCTGTATGTGAAAAGATAACATAAAGTGAAAGACAAGCCATAGACTAGGTGTGCGTATGTGGCACATATATATAGTAGTCAAAAAGTATTTCAAATACAGAATCTGTATAGAATCCCTGCAAAGGAAGGGAAAGAAAAATAACCTAATGAAAAATAGGCAGAAGCAAACCAATGAAAAGTTGCTCAAGTTCACTGGTAATCAGGGAAATGCATATTATGAAACCTATACCTAATCTTTTGACAAAATATGAAGAGGTCTGACAGTTAGTGTTCCTGATACGGAGGAAGCAGGCCGTCTGTGCCACCAGAAGAAGTGTCCGTACAGCTGCTGTGGAAAATGTGTGGTAAAGCGCAGTAGAACTGGAGGTGGTGCACACCGGCTAACCCAGCGTTTCCACATAGCACTGTTCATCCAGAGCTTACAAGGATGCGGAACGAGCTGTGTACAGTGCTGGAAGCAGTGCTTTTGGCCATACGTAATGGAAACATTAATTATGGTATATTCATAAAATGGAGATCTTAGCATCCTCAATCAGATCTCACATCTGTTGTGAAGCATCACACACAGTTCTGTGCCATTATGTACATTTTCAAATGCATAAAACAATATATTATTTGTGGGTACTTAGACTCCGGGAGTTGGTGATGGACAGGGAGGCCTGGTGTGCTGCGGTTCACGGGGTCACAAAGAGTCGGACGCTACTGAGCGACTGCACTGATATGTGCTATAGGTTTAAAAAACACCAACTAGAGTCACACTGAATCCGTTACTGTGATTGTCTTTGAGTTGGGGTCTGCCCTGGTGGCTCAGAGGTTAAAGCCTCTGCCTGCAGTGCAGGAGACCTGGGTTCGATCCCTGGGTCCAGAAGACCCCCTGGAGAAGAGAATGGCACCCCACTCCAGTATTCTTGCTTGGAGAATCCCATGGATGGCGGAGCCTGGTGGGCTACAGTCCGTGGGGTCGCAGAGTCAGACACGACTGAGCGCCTTCGCTTTAAGGAAACACTAGGGACGTGAACGTTCAGCTGTTTCTTCCTGAATTCCGCAGACTGTCCGCAGTGTTCACACCAGGCGGCGGCTGCGTGACGGCGCACTTTGCACTTTTCTTTTTTGAGTCAATTTAAGGTATTTTTGTCAAATTTCGCCTGTAATAAATTCTAGCAAAGCAAGAAACATTTGTCATGGGAATTACAGCTCCGGTGTTCTGCCATTAATTGACACCAAATCCTATAACTATGCAGTGTAAACCAAGTTTGGTGTTTCTAGTGGTGTGAAATACCAGTACCATCTTTACTCTGGTATATGAACCGAAAGAATATATTCTGCATTGTTAAGTTATTTCTGCATATGTATTTGGTACATGTCTGCCTTTTTTGTTGCCTCATATTGAATATCTGTCTTGTATCATCTGTTAATTAAATTTGCACAGTTCAGTTCAGTGTCTCAGTCATGTCCAACTCTTTGTGATCCCATGAATTGCAGCACGCCAGGCCTCCCTCAGTTCAGTTCAGTCGCTCAGTCGTGTCCAACTCTTTGCAACCCCATAAATCGCAGCACGCCTGGCCTCCCTGTCCATCACCATCTCCCGGAGTTCACTCAGACTCAATGTTCATCGAGTCCGTGATGCCATCCAGCCATCTCATCCTTTGTCGTCCCCTTCTCCTCCTGCCCCCAATCCTTCCCAGCATCAGAGTCTTTTCCAATGAGTCAACTTTTCGCAGATGAGTGCAATTGTGCAGTAGTTTGTGCATTCTTTGACATTGCCTTTCTTTGGGATTGGAATGAAAACTGACCTTTTCCAGTCCTGTGCCACTGCTGAGTTTTCCACATTTGCTGGCATATTGAGTGCAGCACTTGCACAGCATCATCTTCCAGGATTTGAAATAGCTCAACTGGAATTCCATCACCTCCACTAGCTTTGTTCGTAGTGATGCTTCCTAAGGTCCACTTGACTTCACATTCCAGGATGTCTGGCTCTAGGTGAGTCATCACACCATCATGATTATCTTGGTCATGAAGATCTTTTTGTACAGTTCTTCTGTGTATTCTTGCCACCTCTTCTTAATATCTTTTGCTTCTGTTAGGTCCAGACCATTTCTGTCCTTTATCGAACCCATCTTTGCATGAAATCTTCCCTTGGTATCTCTAATTTTCTTGAAGAGATCTCTAGTCTTTCCCATTCTGTTGTTTTCCTGTATTTCTTTGCATTGATCGCTGAGGAAGGCTTACTTATCTTTCCTTGCTATTCTTTGGAACTCTGAATTCAGATGGGAATATCTTACCTTTTCTCCTTTGCTTTTTGCTTTTCTTCTTTTCACAACTATTTGTAAGCCCTACCAGACAGCCATTTTGCTTTTTTGCATTTCTTTTCCATGGGGATGGTCTTGATCCCTGTCTCCTGTACAAGACAGTAGCAAAAAATGTCATTCTTTGCTCACAAGGTATTGGTGCCTGTGCACCAGTTTCTCCGTTCTCAGTCTCCTATTCCTATTTTATCTTGAAGGTCAGTTTTATTTGGAAGGGAAATTTTTGACTCAGTTGATAATTCTTACTATAATGTTGACAAAGATCTCTTTTAGGATACATTTGACATGTTTCAAGCAGACAGAATTATACTAATATCTTCTTATTGCACTGTATAGGAAGTATCACAGAGCACTGCCCTGCACACTGCACTGTGTGGGGAGCCTTGTAACTATTCTGTATATATGGGCAGAAACAGCATCACCGTTGGAGAAGTGTGTAGCAGCAGCCTCCAGAGCTTCTAATTGTTTCATTCAAGAGTAGTTCCTGATTGTAGGCATTCTTTACAATCATTGTAAGGAATAAAGCTTGTGTGTGTGTGTGTGTGTGTGTGTGTGTGTGTGTGTGTGTGTGTGTGTGTTGGGGGATTATAGGCATTCTTTACAATCATTGTAAGGAATAAAGCTTGTGTGTGTGTGTGTTGGGGGATAGCGGGTGTGGAGAAGGAATGTGTGAGTAAGGAGAAATGTCCAAGAGTGTGAGATGATGAGAGTAACCAATGTATCACCAAAATCTGTTAGTCATATTTCGTCATGTTCTTAATGTTTAGTATGTGCATTGTGGGAAGTTACAGTAGTAGGAATACTGATTTTTGCCTCCTAAACCTTCCATTAAGATGTCTGTAATAAATAGGTAGCTTGTATTGATAGGTGGGTTTTGAGTCTACAGGCTCACTGAACTCTTCCTAACAAGTTTTTTTTTTTTTAATCTGTAAAGAATGTTGTCTTCTGAGTGTAGTTTTGAGCAAAATACGTATGATACAAAGGTTGGAAAGTAAGATGTATACTTATATACTCTTGGCAGGACACTCTTTTGGGAGTACCTTGGTGGGCTTCCCTGGTGGCTCAGAGGTTAAAGCGTCTGCTTGCAATGTGGGAGACGTGGGTTCGATCCCTGGATCTGGAAGATCCCCTGGAGAAGGAAATGGCAACCCACTCCAGTATTCTTGCCTGGAGAATCCCATGGACAGAGGAGCCTGGTAGGCTACAGTCCACGGGGTCGCAAAGAGTCGGACATGACTGAGCGACTTCACTTCACTTCACTTCACTTTGGTGGTATCAAGCACATTTAAACAATGCATGTTCCTTAGTATCCAGTTCCATTCCATATTTTATTAAAGACAAGCTTGTTTGCATCAAAATTATTGAACCTAGATTTTTTTCATATCTTCTACGTTCGAGTAAAGGTATCAAAAGTTGAAAACAACCTGAATGTCCAACAGGAGGGTCGGCTAATTAAAGCAGAGTGATCTGTATGTGCTGATGTGGGATGACAGAGGATATATTACTAAGTGAACAAGTTAGGATGCAGGCAGTATTTGTGAATTGTTTCCATTGACCTACAAAAAGGGAGAAACTGGTCTATGCCTAGCGCATTTCTGAAAGGATGCGTACAAAAGAGTCTAAGCAATGATTGGTGACCCATAGGGTGATGATGGCTGGTTGAAGATGGGCTTACCTTTTATTTGTGTGCCCTTTTGTATTTTTCTACATATCATGTCTTAAGTGGCAAGACTGGGATTCCAAACCAGATCATCAGCTTCCGAGTTTTCATTCTTTCCATTGCAACACAACCACTGTTTCGTCAGTGTTAAAGCACAGTTAAGCAAGTGTGCTTGAGTCATTGTAGCGTGTGGTCAGGCAGTGTCTCAGTGGCCCGTTCAGAGTGTATCTGAGTGACTGACTGAGAGCAGCCAGCCATTGTAACGCAGAGGGCAGGCCAGGCAGAGTGACACTGACCATTTAACAAATTGACGGACTGTTAGCACCACACCAAGGCAAAGGAGCATGATCATTTGCTGAATGAGATCAGCTGTGGGAACCCACGAAGGCGGGTCAGTACGTCCTCCTGTTTTCAGTCCCGAAGCTTTGCTGCACGGCCACAGCTCTGGTCTAGTCCTGGAAGATGACTGAGCCTCTAGGAGGGGACCACGGTGGCCACCGTGGGTGTGAGCTTCTTCCAGATTTCCTCAGCAGGCAGAAACCATGCTCGTTTGTTTTTGAAACCAGCCGATCCTGACTAGGTGGCTGATGCTGCTCACGGCGGTGCCAGCCTGTTCTTGTGCTCTTTCTGAGCATCCTCCAGCTCTCACGGTGGTGCCACCCTGTTCTCAGTGCTCTTTCTGAGCATCCTCCAGCTCTGTGCCTGTGCGCTGCCGTAGTTCAGGCCTGGAGCTCACATCTCGACCCTGAGTTTTAGCGTTGCTGCTGGCTCCTGTGCCTTTAATCGGTTCCTCCATCCGTAATTGATTTTAAAAGCAGTTTGATTATGTCACTGAAAACCTTTTAAAATCGCTCTCATCCAAGACAGTTTTTTTGAACTCTTTTTTATTAGCAGAATTATACATTGCAGGAAAAAAATTTACAAATCTGTTTAGGAATTTAATTTTTCTCATTTTTGCACAGTATATGATAAAAATGACTTTGAAATATTTTATTGTAAATATGCCTCATGAAGTTCTCCCTATAATTTTGTTTCTTCCTGTGTTTTCATCCACACTGTCATGTACAGACCTTTGTTGTATCCACGTTGTTTACCTAGTGTTTCTTGAACTTGCTTTATATATTGTCGTCTCAGTGCTCTTGTCCATATTATTTTCCTTCTCTTCGTGTTCTTTTCCGCTTTCCAGATTCTGTTTACCTTTAAGGCAAGGTCCAGTTAATGTTCTTCCTCAAAGTGGTCTCTAAATCCTCTGAACTTGTGTGTGTTTGTCTCTCTCATGGAAATTAATTATATGAAGCTTGTGACTGTGATACTGTTGCTGCTATTTCTGTATGTCGATGTTTCAGCTGACTAGGGTTTTTTTTAAGGTGTTTGTTGGAGTTCCTGTCTCATGTATCTTTGTCTTCTCTCACGACTGGCACAGGTGCCTAAAGTAGACAGTTCATAAATATTTATTTAGCATGAATATAGAAAAGAGACCATATTTTATTTATCTTTTTGTCACTAGTGCCTAATATTGTGCCAGACAAATAAGCCTTTGAATAAATGTTGATGGAAAGTTAAAGAGACGATCTTTAGGTATTGGGATCTTTTAGAAATGTGAGTTTGGAATATTCCTTGTGAAGTTAGCTTTTCCCTCTGTCGCCTGAGGAAAGTTGAGTCCAGGTTGACCTTATTGAGGTCATTCACAATATCAAGCCCGCTTGGCTGGTGTCTAGGAGATGAGAACCTGCATGCTTTCACATCTTGCTCAAGGAAGCTAATGGTTTAGAGCACAGGCTTTGGCGCCAGAGGGCTTGAGTTCATATTTCTACTCTGCTCCTTCCCAGTTGCCTGAGTCTGGGATAGTCTCTTTATCCTTTACTGCAAAATACAGAAGGTAACAGCTCCTGTTTATCTGTGAAAAATATCTGGCACGAAATAAGTGGTCAGAAAGTGTTAAATATAATAATAGCTAATGCTGTTAATAATAACCCTCCTCTTCACCTGACAGCTGTTCATATGGTCAAGTCATCTGGCGTTTTAGAAATTTTACCTCTAGTGAGTAGTTGTCAGTAAAGTTTCAATGTTCCCCTGTTCTAAGCGTAAGTCTTTTAATTTGATGTTTAACTCAGTGGAATCTTGTGGCAAAGAAAAGACAGCGAACTGGAAACTGGGAGACTGGAAGTGCACCCCGGGCTTCTCACAGAGGCGGTTCGCTGGACCCTTGGTGCAGCCCAGCGGCGCTGCCGGCCTCTGTGCCCATGGCTGCCTTCCAGTGGCCTGTAAGCTTCCTGAAGGCTGCAGCCGAGTCTACTGGATTTCATCTTTCTCCTCCACACCATGGATTAGTAAATATGCACTGGATGAATACACAGCTCTGTTTTCTTATTAGTCAAGATGAGAGGTTGGGCTCTCTCTAAGATTCCCTCCAGCTCTGAAATATTTTGAACATAGGGGCCAGTGAAATGAGTCCCCATGTTAGAGAAGAACTGAAGATCAGGAAATCTAAATGTAGATTTTGCCACTGACAGATTTCTCAATCTATTTTTTAATTTAAGTGGATAATATACGAGTGTTTATGCATGACCTCAAATTCAGATATAATTATTTTTAAGGTAAATTTGTTATCTATTTACTGAATTTATAAACTATATACTTCTTTCTTTGCTTTAACCCTAACCCATGACACAGGAGTAGTTCAGTAAATGATCTTTACTAAGCAAATTGAAATTTAAAGCTGATTGCTTGACATTATTTTTCTTTAAATCCATTAATTATAAATTGGGTACTTTAATGACTTTTTAATTATAAAATACCCACATTACAAAAAGTACTGTAAAAAATTTAAACAGTATAGAGAGAAGTATTCAGAAAATTTAAGTCTGTTCTTCAGAATCAGTTATATGTATAGTGAATTATATGTATAATTTTTTTCCTTAAAAATTATTCTTTAATTCTTTATTGTATTTTCCTGTTATTAACCTGGTATACAGTAGTTGTTCACTGAATGTTCACTGAATTAACCAATGCTCTTTACCAGTCAAGAGCTGATCAATTTTTCTGATACATTTTTCATTTACAGTGCTATTGATATCTAATTTCTATAAAAGATAACTTTTCAAGAGTCTGAAACTAATTTTTTTAGCTATTGTAAAAGTACATTCTGTCATCAGTACTAAAAGATTAAATGTATATAAATAAGACTATTCTCATATAGTGATTTATAAAATCAGTCTCCATGCCTTATAGTTACACTGTGTCTAATGGTTTACGTTTTCAGCCCTACTAAAACTTACATACAGGTTTTACTGGTTTGTCAGCTATGATGAAAGTCCCTGATCATTCAGTTTCTGAGTTACAAAGTGAATTACTAAGAAGTTACACAATCTTGGAATTTGAAGAAATGCTTTGTGGTATACTTTGTATTAGAAAGTGGTAACAGCTTCTTTCTTAAGAAAAGAGGCTGCTGCTGCTAAGTCGCTTCAGTCGTGTCCCACTCTGCGACCCCATAGACAGCAGCCCACCAGGCTCCTCCATCCCTGGGATTCTCCAGGCAAGAGCACTGGAGTGGGTTGCCATTTCCTTCTCCAAAGAAAAGAGGCTAGTTTTTCCAAACTCTTCCTCTTTTATATCAGAGTATTTGGAAAGGTATGTACTTGCCCTGGAAAAGAATTCTGGCTGAATCCAAAGAAGCTTATTTATCTAGAAGCTATAATCTTACCTCAGTTCAGTTCAGTTGCTCAGTCGTGTCTGACTCTTTGCAACCCCATGGACTGCAGCATGCCAGGCTTCCCTGTCCATCACCAACTCCCGGAGCTCGCTCAAATTCATGTCCATCGAGTCGCTGTTGCCATCCAACCATCTCATCCTCCTTTGTCCCCTTCTCCTCCTGCCCTCAATCTTTCCCAGCATCAGGGTCTTTGCCAGTAAGTCAGTTCTTCACATCAGGTGGCCAAAGTATTGGAGCTTCAGCTTCAGCATCAGTCCTTCCAATGAATATTAAGGACTGATCTCCTTTAAGATGGACTGGTTGGATCTCCTTACTGTCCAAGGGACTCTCAATAATCTTCTCCAAGACCACAGTTCAAAAGCATCAATTCTTTGGTGCTCAGCTTTCTTTATAGTCCAACTCTCACATCCATACATGACTACTGCAAAAACTGAAAAATCTTACCTTTTAGTCTTAAATTCCAAAGTATATTTTATATACAAACTGTTACAGGTTAACTCCATCAAAGTTGAAATTACTTTCTTCCATAAATAATTATTTTCTGACATGGCATATATTTTAATACATTGGGAGATTGCTTTTACTTTTATGAGATTAATGTTATTATAGTTTAAAAGATATTAAAGCTTTTTTTCCTTGGAGAATATAAAATTGTTGGCTTGGAACTAAAAAAAAAAAAAGAATATATTTTTCGATGGTCATAATAATACCAAGATAGAAATTAAGCTGCGTTTGCTTTCCCCAAAGACTCTTTCCTATTACAAACTTCTGGATAAATAGTATAATGGAGGAATAACGTATGATGATCAAATAGGCTCTAACCTAGTAGGCCTGTATATCTGATTGAAAATACCAGAAAGAAAAAGAAATACTTAGAAAACTAACATTAGATACTTAACATGTAGAAAACAATATATATGAAATCAACAACCAGCTTCATACTTCACCATTCATGAAACTCAGGAATAAAACAGTGAGGTCTACTAAACTGCCACCAGAATATTGGATGATAAAGATTTATCCAACTGGGTGTACATGTTTTAATACACAGGTTGGAGACATGAGACTAGCTAGTGAGGAGCCAAAACATGCTTGTGAGTGTGAGCAGAGGGCCTAGTACTCAAGAGGAGTTTCTGATTAGGGCAGTAATGGCAAAATAACTTACCAGGAAAATCTGGATGTTAGTTACATGGTCAAAGAAAGTGAATAGAAAATTTGCACACATACACCAAAAAAGGTAGATGGCCATTATATCTTTAAAAGAATGTTCAAGTTCACCAGGAATCAAAGAGATGCATAATTAAAAAGACAGCTTTATAGTATATGTTAAATTGGTGAGATTAAAAGTAATAATACCAAACATTGACAACTGCTGTTGTATGCTGTGGATGGAACTCAGATTGCTGTGCTTACTTAATTTAGAAAGCAGTCTAAGCAATATGTATCCATCGCCTTATCAGTATGGCAAAATCTCACTACATGATATTCATTTTTAAAAAGCAAGTTACAAAGATGCAAGTATCTACTCTGTTTTTGCAGAAATATATATGTATACTTACACATGGGGAAAAGAGTTCAGAAAAGAATATCTAGAAATTCTGGGGGGGAAATTAATAATCTCTGATCATGTTTCCAATCTTAGTAAGATTGAAATGGTTTATCTACTTTTCTATGTACCTCTATTTTTATAATTATGTATAGTGTATGTATTTATATAATTGGAGGAAAGAGCTCCTATTTTCAGTATGGTACAAATCACTGGAAAAAAGTCGTTATTAAAAAGAAACAACAGGAAATTTTAGGTAGTATACATATAGTGACCCGAAAACACCATTTTATAATATACATTAGTTATTTACCAGGCAGATGTATTCATAGGTCAGTGGTCTATTCCAGTCAAGCATTTTGTATTTTTACTTGTTTAAAAGATGTATAAGTAAAAAGCCTTATGAAGTTTATCTATTTTGAAATTTATTTCCTTTCTTTTTGTGACACATTGTCTAACTTTGGTTCCATTTCAAACAGTAGAAGTAAAACAAAATTATTTATTTTGTCATTTAAGACAATAAGAAATCGTAGCTATTTCCCAGTATTACAACTTCAGTTATTAAATTCTAGGAGTCAGTGGATCCTGGACTTAAATGCATTTTTTTGTGTTTTTTTTTTTTTTTGGTTCCCTTTGTACATCAGTTTTTTTTTTCCAACTTTTTTTGAAAATTTCAAAACTTAAGAAAGGTGGAAAAGAATTTTTACAGCTGATATCTACCACCTTGATTATGCGATAAAATTTTTACTGTGATTGCTTTATATACCACCTCGATTATGCAATTAAATTTTTACTAGGATTGCTTTATCTCCGATTTATACAGCTCTTTGATCCTCTGCTCATCTGAAAGTTCATCTTATTTTTTTGTGCATTCCAAATTAAGTTGCAGATATCAGTATTGGTGGTGTTTCAGTTGCTGAGTCGTGTCCGACTCTTGCAACCACATTGGCTGTCACCTGCGAGGCCCCTCTGTCCATGGGATTCTCCAGGCAAGAACACTGGAGTGGATTGCCATTTCCTTCTTCAGTGGATCTTCCCGACCCAGGAATCGAACTCAGGTTTCCTGCACTGCAGGCAGATTCTTTACCGACTGAGCTACCAGAGAAGCTTTTCAATACCGGTATGCTGCTGCTGCTGCTGCTAAGTCGCTTCGGTCGTGTCCGACTCTGTGCGACCCCATAGACAGCAGCCCACCAGGCTCCCCCATCCCTGGGATTCTCCAGGCAAGAACACTAGAGTGGGTTGCCATTTCCTTCTCGAATACATGAAAGTGAAAAGTGAAAGTGAAGTCGCTCAGTCACGTCCGACTCTTAGAGACCCTATGGACTGCAGCCCACCAGGCTCCTCCGTCCATGGGATTTTCCAGGCAAGAGTACTGGAGTGGGGTGCCATTGCCTTCTCCGAATACCGGTATACTTCCCTCTAAATGTTTCAGCATGCATATCACTGACTCGGGCTCAGTGTTTAGAATTCACCATTTTTCCTTTGAGGCAAATTTACAAACAGTAAAATATACGTCTTGAGTGTACTGTTTGATGAATTGTAAGAAATGAATGCCCTGTGGTGACCCAGTCTCCTGCCAGCTATGGTCACCCCAGAAAGGCCCCTCGGGCCTCTTCCCAGTCAGCAGCCCCCGGTCCTTGCAGCCCCCCACTCCCCCCACTCCAAGATCCACTGTAGTGATTTTTTCTACCGTAAATTACTACTGTCTGTTCTAAAACTTCATGTAAATGAAATTACACAGTGTGTATTCTGTGTAAAGACTCTTTCATTCATCATAAGGCACTGAAATTCAGTCATGCGGCATATATCAGTAGTTTTTTTTTATTGCTGAGTAATATTTCTAATTTCAACCCATTTTAATATGAACTTTTGAGATTTCTATAGTAAATATTGTTATTTGATATTTCTTGGTTTATGCTTAAATAAATTTTGCTCTAATGATTTGATGTATACTTGATTCCCTGTTTGTTTATACCATCTTACAACAAAAGTTAATAGTAAAGTTATTTATCAGATATAATTAAAGTACAGAGAAATTAAATGCTTCTCTGGATACAGACACTGTGTTCTCAGAAGAGTACTATATATAGAATTGCACTTGGTTCACCTTAATAGGAATTTAAAAAGATAGTGTAGTTGCTCAGTTGTGTCCGACTCTTTGCGACCCCATGGACTGTAGCCTATCAGGCTCCTCCATCCATGGGATTTTCCAGGCAAGAGTGCTGGAGTGGATTGCCATTTCCTTCTCCAGGGGATCTTCCCAACCCAGGAATCGAACCCAGGTCTCCCACATTGGAGGCAGACACTTCGCTGTCTGAGCCACCAGGGAAGCCCTTGAGGTACATTAATAATAGCATAACTCTACTTGAAAAGTCAACCATTTCAATTATTGGCTTTTACTAATTGTTTTGAAAGGAGGTGGGGGAGCCATATGTGGACTTCAAATCTATATTTCTGTAATCTGGATTTATTTGCCCAAATAGTGCTTTCTAAACAGATACTCTATTCCTTACAGCAATATATAAACAGTAAGCACTCTGTAAGTAGCATGACTTAGTAAAGAGCTGAGCTGTTGTTCCCTTTCGCATTAGCTAGGTGCATCTCCCTTAGTAAGTGTCAGCTTTGATTTCTTCCTTCAACTGAGAATTTGTACAGTGTATTTTTCTGTTTAGAGACACTTAAAAATCTGCCTAAAGCTAAGAACACTCCATACCACCCCCGTGTGCTTAAAACACAGCCCTCCCAAAGCCCCTGCATCCATCTTTTGCATCTCATATCACAAATTCAATAAATGGAGTCTTCAGGGATCACCTCGTTTCTCTCTTTTACTTAAACCTACATTCATTTCACTCCCAGGACATGTTTTACACCAAAAAATTACACGAATCTGACCACTCCTCACGTTCCTAGTGCCTCTATTCTGGGCCAGCTCTGATCGTCCCTCACCTACACGCCTCTGTGCTGTGTGCTGTGCTAATAAGTCAGTTCAGGCGTGTCCGACTCTTTGCGACCCTGTGGACTGTAGCCCCAGGTTCCTCTGTCCCTGGGAGTCTCCAGGCAAGAGTACTGGCCTGGGCTGCCATGCCCCCTCGGGATATTTCTGACTTGGGGATCACGCCCGCGTCCCTGAATGTCTCCTGCGCTGTCCGTCGCTGTGCTTCGCTGCTGTGGTTTCCCCACTGATGCCCCCCGGGAGCCCGTCCCTGACTCTAGTCGCCTCTCTCCTTTAATTTTTATTTCTTAATGGACTATCGTTGATTTACATAATAGCCTCTGAGCTGGTCTCTCTGAAAACCACTTTCCTTAGAGCAGCCAGTTTCTGAAAATGTGTGTGTTTCTGTTGTTTTTCCACTGGACTTGGAGTAAAACCCAAATTGTTTGCAATTCTGTTGTCCTTAGCTAGGCTGGTTGCATTATACCCTGTGTGTGTCTTGTTCGGGAGTTAGAGATCTGGGAGGGAAACTCGCGTTACTTCAAAGTACTTGAATTAGTGCGAGCGTTTTTACCTTATAGTTGTAATAGAGTTCCTGTAGCTTAGAGTCATAGTTTATTAACTGGAAAAAAATCATAGATAATTAATTGATTTCCAGTCCCTTATTTTGGCAGTTAAATAGAAAGCTGTTTAATTCTTCTTCTTCTTTTTTTTTTTTTTTTGTTTTTGATTTATTACAGATCGAGCTGGGAGCATCAGTACCCTTGATTCTTTAGACTTTGCAAGATATTCAGATGATGGTAACAGGGAAACAGATGAGAGAGTGGCAGGTAAGATTCTAAAGACAGATTTGGATGTTTTTCACATTCCAGAAATAATGAAATGACTTGAAAAATTCTCTTCCTTCTACAGTTCAGTATGTGAACAGAATTAGATAGTTTTCATACAAAGTTATGTTACTAATGTATTGGCTTCAGGGAGCATTCCTGAATGTTCACCAACCCCCAGCTGCTCTTTCCAGTGATGCTCTGAGTTTTTGGTTATGTGTGCCTGCAACTACCAAGTTCTGCTTACATCTAACAGTTTACAGCCATATAGTTATAAAACTGGTGTAAAGCAGGTGTCAGCCATGGTTTAGTGCAGTTACTTGGACCTTGCTCTCCTCATTCCTTTTATCCTCCAGACCAGGGCCGAGTAATATTTACATGGTATATACCAATGCAACTCTGCTGATGGTTAAAAGTTGGTTTAAATACTTCCATGCTGATTGGTGATCAAAACTTTGTCTTCATTCCTTGGATTCTCTCTGGCCGCCACTGCATCCGTCTAGAAACTTCATTTGACTTTCCTGTGATCCTGAGAATAAAGGTTGTTAATGCTTGGTCCACCCAGGGCTTCCTGGACTTCGCCCATTCCACAAAGAAGAGCAGCGTCCTTTTTAGTTGCTTGGGTCCTCATCCCAGTCTCCCTCCCTTCTCCACTCTCCCACCAGTTTTGCCTTCTTGGCATCACCATTGGATCTGTGGGGACTTCAGGAGACCGATTTGTACCCTCTGGATCCTGCCCTCATCACATGCGGCCAGCGGGATTCTCCTGGGGTCCGCCCTGCATTTAGCAGTGTAGAAGCTCTGGCTCCTCAGGTGTCACGCGACTGGTACCTTTCTGGTGCTTCAGGCTGTGACTGTCAGTTATTGAAGTAGTTCCTGAGTGTCTTTATAGGAACTGTGGTTTTCACGGGATGTTGACTCTGAGATAGACGGGAAGCCACCCTCAGGGAGGCATTTTACCCCGCGGGGTGGTGGGGACTCCTGGCGTAGGAAAGATGCCACGTGGGACAGGTGGGCCTGTGGGGGCCCTGGGGCCAGGGAGCGCCCACACTCTGGCTTCCTCGCTTCATCAGCCCTGCTGGGTTTTTTTTCCCTTTACTGGAACAAGGTTGGAAAAACCTACCATACATTTGCCTGTTCTAGTCATCATGAATAAAGATGAGTGTTTATTCATTGAGCACTAATTTTTATGTAGCACTTGCTCTTTTCTGAACACTTTGTAAATGAATCTTAACTCATTAAGTTATAGAATTATCCTCATCTTCCACTCCCCAAGAAACTGAGGCACTCAGAGAGTCTTAAGACGTTAGTGGCAGAGCTAAGACTCAAATGTAGACAGCCCAGCAGCAGAGGCCACGACTGATCATACCATATGCCACCTCTTAGGGTAAAGGATTAAGTTTGACCTATGTAAAATGACATTCCAATATGTACTTTTCATTTATTGCTTGAGAAAAGAGCTATTGAGTGTTTAAAAATCTCAAATAGTATCACATGATTTACGGGAAAAAGCGATGAATCATTTTGAGTTCCCAGAGGGTCAGGGAGGATTCGGCAGTGAGAACAGCAGCAGTGGCCGCTGAAGGGGGAAGCCACTGGAAGACTTCCGGGCAGCTGCCTCCTCAGCTGTCATGATATAGTCGTAAACATTGTTAGTTGACAGATGACACGGTAATTATCTCTTCTCAATTACTGGTCTTTCAGTTAGCTTCTAAGTTACTGCCAATGGTTAGTAAAGAGCTGTGTCGAAAGAGCAAATCACATCAGTAATATCTGAAAATTACCAAATCAAATGGGAATTATTTCAATAATTCTAGGACTTATCCTCCTAATTACATCATTTGTTAAGTGGCATTATGTTATATTTAATTATATAGTAAATGTTAGATGGTATATGTTTATGTTATTTATTAAGTGTTAAATACATGGTATTTTAGTTTATTTGAAACTAATGACTCATTTGAAAAGACGCTAATGCTGGGAAAGATTGAGGGCAGGAGGAGAAGGGGACGACAGAGGATGAGATGGTTGCATGGCATCACCGACTCAATAGACATGGGTTTGGGTGGACTCTGGGAGTTGGTGATGGACAGGGAGGCCTGGTATGCTGCGGTTCATGGGGTTGCAAAGAGTCGGACACAACTGAGCGACTGAACTGAACCAAATATATTTAGTTTTGTATATTGTATTACTGTTCAAATGGTTATGTATTTGAAAAAAACTTCAACCCAGAAATAGACCATGTAATTATTTTTCATTCCTCTAATTTTTATTTGAAAACCTAAAGTCAAATTTAAGAGGTTCATCGTTATTCTTGTTATTAGGTATGCTGGTATTTTTAATTAGGAGAAACATGGATATAAAAGCAAGATGTTATAACTAAACAAAATACTATAACCAAACATAACTTAGAATGAAAATTTTAAATAGTTGGTAGTTTTG